>PVIR01000790.1:86218-151071 GCA_004026965.1 Petromus typicus | reverse complement strand
TACAAAACACACTGATCTACAAAGATTTTTGTGGTCATGGGAAAATCATCACTGTCTCACACGACCTTGCACAATGTCAAAATGATTGATCACTGCTCTGTTTCTGTTCTTGTTTTTTCCTTGAACTTTTGTTAACCTGTAACAATCACCCTTATTTTGCAAAGCCAAAAAATCATGTATAAAAAAGAGCACAAAAGGCTTAGTAAATTTGCAGCAGCATCACAACCTCTCTTGTGTTCGTCTGTTGTCTGTCCATTCCGACTCCATTCATTCCTGTCTTCGGCGATCCCAGGCCCTGCACCGCGAGCAGTTGCCGGCAATCACTGTCACCACTACTATCACCGTCATTATCAACAGCATTATCACCACCATCCTCACCACCATCACCATCACTGTCATCACTATCACCAGCACTATCATCAGCACCATCATAGCACTTTTGGCTTTGTTGCCAGAAAGTTTTATTGTGTTCTGTCCACAACGGATGTCTAAGTTGGTAGCAATAGGAACACTTTTAGATTTGCAAACAAAAATGTGGAAGTAAGCCATGAAATATTTATCATTCTGCCTTAGAAATCAGGTGTATGGTGCTATGTGGGGCGTCCAGTGATCTCTCACATAGAAGCTCTGGTCCTTGGCCCACCAAATGGAAGCATCTGTCTGAGTCCTCTGCAATCCTTTTCGCCTCACAAGTCCTAGCTGCTGCTATACTGTCTGGGCTTATTAGGCTTAAGAAATGTATTGACCAGTGTTGGTATGTATGATAAAAATGTGATCTTTTGTTCAGAGCACAAATAATGGATATTGTTCACTTACTCCGAAGTCTCTGGGCTTCATCATGGAAGGAGACGTGTGCTGGTCCCTTCACACCTGGACCGGGGCTGTGTTTTTCATCTCTCCCTGTTTACCGTTAGCTGGTGGAACTGTCACGAACCTCCGTATTAACACAGCTAACCCAGGACAGAAACGCTGAAGACTTGCTCTCCCTGGTGTACCAATCAGGACACTGCCCACTGCTTCTTTGCCTTTGGTCGCAGTCATCTTGGTTGAAGCCACTAAAGGCTAATACAGAGAACAGACTTGGCTGCTTAGATCCCAGGGCCTGGGTGAAGAGGCAGCAGGTTAGCTGACCACCAGCTCCTCTTCCTCTACCCTTCTCTCCTGAGCCTGGCAAGCAGAGCACCCCATCTGGGGCTTGGTGCTGAACAGTGATCCCCAACATGTCCAGGTCTCCTTACATGACAAGGAGGACACTGGAGCTGCGTAAAATTGAAATAAGGGATGATCATAGACAACCCTGGATGATCTCATTGGGCCCAGTGTGATGTAAGAGGAGGCAAGAGACTCAAAGGACACAAGAGACTGGTCACCAGTGCTGGCTTTGAAGACAGAGGGAGGGGACCATGAGCCAGGGCTGCAGGGGCCACTCCCAGCTGGAACCAGCACCCAATTGACAGTAGGAATCTGGGGCTTCCACCTCATGACTGCAGGGGACTGCGTTTGGCCACCCTTAATGAGTCTGGAAACAGATTTTCCTTCCATGCTTCTATGGGACACAGCCTGCTGCCACTTTGACTCTGGCCTTGTGAGACTCGGGGCTGAAGCTCAGCCAGATCGGCTACCTCTGGGAACTAGGGGATAATGAATGTGAGATGCCCTAAACCTCTAAGTGCATGGTTATTTTTATAACAGCAACTAACACCCCCAGGATTCTGGAACAGGGCTTTTCGTGACTGAAGGACACCAGCACAACACTTCCAAGAGCTGGCTGACATTGCCAAGGCAAACTGCACCCACAGCCAGGTCCTGGTGGTGTCTCCACCAGGCAGCCTCTTGGAAACCAGAATTTGCCAGGCCCCCCGCCCCCACCGGGGTTGTGCGTCTGCACAGTGGATCAGGAGTGCAAAGATGTTGCTCTGGCCACCTCTGGTGGGTCTATGTCCTCAAGCCTGCAAGTCATTCTGTGCCTTATTTTTTTAAAAGGATCTTTAAACTTTGTAGGGAAAGCAGGACAGGTGTTCGTGATATCAGCCATCTGCAGATTTTCTGTGTTTCAGAATTAGTGGAGAAGCAAGAGGTTTGCCAGCCAAGCATCTGCTCCACCCAGCCCTCTGCCCTGGACCAGGCACAGGAACATGCTCATCTGTGCGTTTATGAATGGACAGATGCACACCTGCCACTCTCATCTTTTGCTCCTTAAGTTTTTTAAAAACACAGACAATACAATTACAGTTCAGAAGTGCATAAGACAGACATTAAATTGTATTTTTGCAGTACTGTGTCCCAAAGACGGACAACGGTTCTGTCAGGCAGAAGTTAGATATTAGCAGGCAGGAAACGAGTGGCTGGGAGCTATAAGACTTGTTGTTGTTGTTTTTTTCCTTTGTTTTCTTACTCCTTAGCTATAGATAAAATCCATAAGTCTTGTTGTTTTGAAGGTTTACCCGAGAACACGCGACCTCCTCTGAGTGTGCTGATAAAGCCCAGGGCCTTACAAACACAGGGCAGAGTCCACGGGGCAGAGTTTGGGAAACACTTCAAGGCTTAAAAGAAAATTAAACAGAAACCTTCTGCTTAGAGAGTGAAAAATAGGGAGGCCCTGCCTCTGGAGCTGGTCAACATAGTCCGTTTTCCTTGTACAAGAACAATGACTTCGGAAGAAAGAAGAGATTCCTTGAAAGACAGGTTAATTCCAAAAGTGGAACGGAGGAGCTCACCCGGTGAAGGACCGGTGTGGCACGCCCACCTGCGTATCTGAAGGTGTTTTCTCTCTGGCTCTGAAAACTGATCACTTTCCAGTAAACTCTGAAACCCACACTCTGAAGCTTCTCGTCAAAGACAGGACCACTTTGCAGGCGCTCGCTCCTGACACCTTCCTGCGTCCAGCATATCTCCACCTCTCTCCTTCCCTGACGCTCACCCTCGCTCTTATTGAGAGCATTTCCTCAAGGAAAGAGTTACAAATCTGCAATATTCTTGGGACCGCTGATATTTCCCTTTGTACGACACATGAATCTTATTTGAGGGCTGTTTCCACTGGAGTTATTTTTTGCTTTTGCAAATGGGTGGCTGTGTTTTCCAGAAGAGCTGCTGGTCAGAAAAGATCTATTTTTTAGATTAGGTAGGTCTCACCGTATGGTCCCCCAGTCCTGCCCCTCTGAATCTCAGCACTCTTGGTCCTTCTGCTCCTGACTTCACGGTACAGTTACTCTGCAGTACTCCTGCTCCCCACCCCCTAGACCTGGCTGCCTTTCCTCTGTTTGGATCCTGTCTGGAACTGTGCTTGCTGGGGGTTCCTGGATTCTGATGAAGCTGAAAGTGTCACCCATTTCATCCTTGTGTTCTTCCCAGATACGTGTGTCACCATTTGCAGCTAAAAATAGCATTCATTGGCATGCGGGCTGGGCTGCAGTGCGGCCGCACCCGGAAAGCCCTTCCCTGGGAGGGACGGGACCACACATCTCCTGGACTCCTGTCCCCCAGACTCCGGTCCACACTGCCAGGTGCAGTGTCTGCCAGGCAGCGCTTACTGCAGATGGTAGGGGATTTGGGGGCAAGGAGCCCTCTACAGTAACTGCTGCCTGAGATGCTGCCAGCCATGTCTGCCTTTCCTCCCTGGTGACTGGAGGGCCAGGCAGAGGTGCCCTTGAAAGCACGTGCCATATGAAAAGGGAAAGGCAGCCGGGTGCTGCGCAACCATTTCCAAGGGCTTTCCTACCTCAGAAGGAGAGTGTGTGTGCATGAGTGAGTGTGTGTGTGTGTGTGTGTGTGTGTGTGCACGCACGTGCGCATTCCTGCTTCTGTCTTCTGCATCTTCTCCCCGCCATCTTCCTCTGTCCACTTTCTCATTCCCCTCTGTGCAGTCAAAAGCAGAGGCTGCTGGGAAATAAGTGCTAACCAACCCGTTTCTTGCTGTGGGGGGAGCTCCAGTCAGCGTGTGCCTATTTTCCTGCTATAAACGCTCCCAGCACAGCCGATTTCAGACTGTCAAGGTGTCGGGCTCTGGGAAGAAATGCACACTGGGCATCATGGAGACAGGATCCCCAAAGGCCTCCACAGGTCACGAAGTGAGCAGGAAGTGATGTCTTTTGAGTATGTATAAATTTATTTTCAAATAATTTATTTCTAACTTTAAGTAGTTGATTTTAAATAATATTGATGTTGCCAACTAGTCTGTGAAATTCCTAAAAATGTAACAATAAGCTCTTGTAAACTGCCCGTGGAATGTCATGTAATGCCTCTTAGAGAAGCAAAACCCTGAGCTGTGGGCATTTTCTTAAATGCTTATGCTAAACAGCTCCTCTCTTTTCCATGCAGTTCTTTGGGGCTGAGCATCTGACACCATACCTAACGGGGGGGGGTAATTTCTGATTTATTTTGGTTCTGGAGCCCCCAGGAATGCTCTCAAATAAATGGTTCTGATAAATGTGTGATCTAATGTCTCCCATGAGTGACACTGGGTCTTGATTCCTAAGATTTGCTCACTTCCTAGCCTCTGGAGTACGTGAGTGGAGAACAATTCCTGGGCTTTTTTAAAGGAAGACTATGTTGGTTTAGGTCAGGAATGCTCCATCCCTAAATGCTCATGTGCCAGAGGCAAGACTTTTAGAAGGTGATTGCATGACGGGGATACTGGACTCATCAGTGAATTCAGCATTGATGAATATGCAGCTGAATGTGCAGGTAGGAAGTGTGTCTCGTTAGAAGGCATGGGAACATGACCTCGACCTGTGCGTTTCTCTTCTCTGCTCGTTGCCGCTTTCTCTTCTTGCTTCCTGTCTGCCATGACCCAAGCAGCCTTTCTCCACCATGCCGCTCTGCCATACTATTTCTGCCCGGAGACTCCCAACCACAGACTGGAACCATAAACCCAAATAAATGTCTCCACCTGTGAATGGCAGGTGTTGGGTATTGTGTCTCAGTGATGAGGAAAGTGGCCAACACAGAAATGAAGAGCTGGTCTCCTTGGTCCTAGGAATGATCACATGCCAAAGTATGACTGGTAAACAGCTCAAACGGATTTGTGGGAAGTTTTAAAAACTCTCACATAAACTCTTGATTTTAAACTTTCAGTGGAAAAGCTAGATTCTTTGCAATGTTTAGAAATCCAAATCCAGTTTTTGGGTTAAATCCAACCAAGCAATGAAAGACTCCAGATCAGTACAATTTGTAAACTCATCATTAGTAGACAAAATGAAATTCCTTTACTTTGTGTGTCTTCTAGAGTCTCCTTGGGTGACCGCACAAGCTTCCTCTGCCTTCTGCTTCAAGATGTGGGACTCATCCTGTCAGCTCCTCACAAACCCCATCCCTGACTCCTGATGCCATCCAGACCCTCCAAGAAGCCCTTCCAATGGAGGGACGAGGGGGGAGACAAACTTCTCCTAATATCACTGAAACTTCCACATGAGGCATAGTTTTTTTGGGGGGGAAACCCTATTTTACATCATTCTCTTCCCTAATTTTATTTACTTGCTTTAGCTTAGTCAGCACCAGCTTCCTGTGCTGGGTCACTGTGCTTCTGGTACAAAACATTGGACTCTGCAGCCTAAAGAGAATGAGGTTTAATTTGGCCTAAGTTTCAGAGGCTTTAGTCCATGGCCAGGGGCTGCAGGACAGGAATATCATGGCAGGAGGGCATGGCAGGAACAGGTGCTTACTACATGGCGTCCACGAAGCAGAGCACGGGGAAGAGCTGCAAGGAGAGGCAGACCCTCTGAGGAACACCTAGTGCCCCACCCCTCCAACGGGAACCCTCTCCTCCCGCATATCCAGCCATGAGCATCCCTGGGCTAATCCACAGCCCGGTATCTCTCCCTCAATCTAGTCACCTCTGCAGGAGTCTTTTATCCAATCAAGTTGACAGTTAAGCTTAACTCACATACCAAGTAAAAATATTTATGCTGCCTGGATGTTGCTAGTTGCGATTATTCATGGACACGAGCAAAGGATTAGTCTCAACATCGCGCATACATAGTGCTTGAATATTGATTTGGTTTTTCTACTAAATATTGAGGTCCTTTGGCTGAGGGTGATATGTGTCTGTACAACCTCCCCTCAGAGGGCTGGATCCATGAAGAGCAGCACCTGAATGGGTGCTGTGAAGATTCCAGCTATGAAGCATAGAGTGAGTCTCTAAGAGTCCAGGAGGAGACCAGGTGGGAGCCCAGGTGGAGGCCAGGCTTGAGTAGCTAGCTAGCTGAAGCGTGTTGTGGACACCAGGCCCTCAGAGGACCTGGGAAGGGGGGCCTGGCTGGCACTTGCAGTGGACAAGGAAGTAGTGGGGAGCCCTACACTCCTGAGGTGCACTGCAGGTATTTAGCATCTGGCTGTCCTGGAGAAAAAGCCCTGATCCGGCACCTGCCCATTCCTGTGGGGTAAACACATCACCACCTGTCCCCCAGCTGCAGAGCTGGGCAGAAACATGAAGGAGGCGCTCCCAAGTCAGCACAGGTGAATGGCACAGCTCTGCAGTTAGCGCTGTCCAGAGGCTGTCCCCACCACACAGTCATGCATCTTTGACTTGAGGACATTGAAGGCCCTGTGCGCAGAGAAGAGGCCAACTAGCTATCAGAGGGCTGCACGCTGCACTGCATGAGAAGCCCACGATGCCCGTGTCCTCAGTGCTACCTGGTGACCACGTACCATCAAAACAACACAGAAAGTCTCTGAGGGAAAGGGGCCCTGGTGACGCACACCTGGCAAGCAAGTGTTGGGTCTGGGTGTGGATGTGACTGACAAAGGGAAGATCAATCACATACAGAAGTGTCTCAGAAACCAGGGTTGTGTAGGTTGCATGTGTGTCTCATGCGGTTCCAGTGGTAAGGAGCTAGAAAGAGAGAGGACCTATCTGGCCGCCCCCTCCGTGACCTCTTCTTCTGGCCAGCCTCACCTCCTACAGCAACTCAGCTGTGAGCTCCTGTAGTCCAAGCGTCTTCCAAAGCCCACCTATGAGCACCTGTTTGGGGGACATTCTCCACCAAAGCAATACAAAGAAATCAACTAGCAAAAGAGAACAATTATAACCATGCAGTAGAAAGCAGGCATCTCAGGCATCATTAGGTAAACTAAGGGTTCCCTGAAAACTGCCACTGTGATATGCAAAGGTGGACCCCATTCCCAAGATGACCACCAAGTGACCAGAAATGCCAGGCAAAGGGAAGCTCACATCCCAGGAGGGACTGAATGAGGCCCGCCACACCCCTCAGGCTGGCTCACAGGTCCAAAGTGATGAACCTTGCACTCCTGAAACTTCCAAAAAATGTTCCTGGGCCTCATTTGGCTGCAGATAAACAAACCCTGGGTACGTTGCAGGCTCACTCCACGCCCGCTTACAGCTTGTCCCTATCGACTGTGTTCTCCGTTAGCCTGCCCTCTCCTTGCCTCCTTGGTCCTGGAATGCCCATTTCCCACCCTGCTCAGGCCCCTTTCCAGATGTCATATAACCTATGCTCTTGCTGGACCTCCACTGAAGTCGCCTTGCAAAGGTGAGAGTACAGGAGACAGCAAGGACTGTGGATTCTGGGGAAGGCATTTACCGGGATGGGATGGGCTTCCACGGTGTGAGGCCGTTTCAGATGTAGTGGGCCAAGACCTTCAGCTGCAGCAGTCTCTGAACACCTGCATCAGGTGGCTGAGGTGTCGTTGAGGCCGTGCAGCAGGACAGTGGCAGTGAGTTCACTGCTGGTCCCCCAACCTCCTGCTCTATAGCAGTCTTACAGCCAGGCGTCAGTCATCTGTGTTTCTCCCCATGGTTGGTCACTAGATGTCGCTGCAGGGAAAAAGTCTGACCAGAAATCAAATGGAATGGGGAGCGATAGTCATGCTTTGGATCCTGAGGAAGGAAGAGGTTGCCTTAGCAGCAGGGAGCATGCGAAAGAACTTCCCTCCTCTATACATAGTGGACAGTGTACAGCTTGCAAGTCACATTAGGATCAGGGCCCAGAAGAGGAGGCGCTGAGGAAGCTGAAGACCAAGTGTGAGGTCACTGAGGACAGCAGGAAGGACAGACAGTAAGACAGAGGAAGACAGAAAAACAGCTGGAGACTGCCTGGTATTGTATGTGCCCTCAGAAGCCCTGTGTCGAGTCTAAGTCCAAATTGTAAGCCACAGCCCAAATCGGCTTTTTCCCTCCAGATGTTTATTATCCTGACAAAGATGAGCTGTATTGGTCACACAGCCAAAGCCACACTGACACTGAGACAGAGCAAGCCTGGAGGTCAGTGCTCACCTGCAACCACGCTGTCTGAAGCCAGAACCCTAGGAGAGATCAGTTACTTCCTAGGAAAGAACCACCCAACCCCTACCACCCTGGAGCAGCCTCCGGAGAGGAAGCTGCCACTATGGACTTCGGCCTGTGATCTCCCCTGTCCTTGGCTTTGTCCTTTCTGCTGCAGTCTCCAGTAGAAGCTTCTCCCCACTGTACACTCCTGTCCAGCATGGGCGACCAACTGCAAACGTCACCTACATTTGCCATGAAGAGGGGATGGCCCTTTGAATTTCTGCCCCTGTAGAACTCATGAGGACAACACCAGAATCGGGAAGCAATTGCATGGTTATGGGCCAGCGCTGATATCTGCAGCAACACTGGCCTGGAAGTGAGCGTGTGGGAGAGCTCCAGAGTACCTCCAAGGCCCAACTGGGCCTGGTCCCCATGGTACCGACCCACAGGCACCACCTCCCCGCGCTGCCCATGACCCATCTCAGCCTCCCCTTTCTGTGTGCAGCTCTGAACCTAGATTGCAGGAAGATTTTAGGGACCTCCTGCAACTTCTCAAACGTAAGCTTGTGAAAGCGCTATCTGCCCATATTCCGGTCAATGGCTCCTGAGAGCCTGGCAAAGAGACACAGTCCAGTTCCTGGATGTATCGAGTCAGGACCTGCATCCTAGCCAGCGGGGCTGAGAAACAGCACTGATTGGCGCTCATCACCCTGTGCCTAGGGGCATCACCACCTGCTCCTATATGTCCCACCATGCAGGAGGGATCTTCACAGTTTGATGTGGTTGGGGATTCAAAGAAGTTGGTGACGTGATGGTTAGAATTCTATTACATTCAACTTCAGGGTCTGTAAATAAAACCACACTGGGGCCCCACCACGCTCACTCCATTACAAATTCGCACTGCTGCCTTCACCCTGCACAGTGGGAGCCAGGTAATTGGAACACAAACTGCACAGCCCACTGAACTGGAAATATCTTCTGACTGGTCCATGACAGGAAGTCAGTGGGCCGACCCACCGGCTGGGACTTGACACACTACCTTCGTTTTGTGTCCATGATTCGGAGGTAGCTGCTCCCAGAAGGACCCAAGCTGAGCCTCAGTCTTGGCCCTCCTCATCTGTCCCCCATGTGTGTGTATCCGGGCCATTTCAAAGCTCTCACCTACAGCCCTTCCTTGGGTCCCCAGAATGCAGGGAGCTCTCCCTCCTCCAGCCTTTGCCCACCCCCTCGCCTGCTTTTTTTCTGAGCTCTGCTGATGGCTGGACATCAGGGTTTCCTTGTCCAGCTCTCTCCTAGCTGGCTTTGCATTTTGGGCTTCAAATCCAGACTGACCACCTCTGCAACCCCCATAGGTGAAAGAAACCCGGGACTCAGAAAAAAAACTCAGTAACCTGCTTGCTGATTGGAGGTAAATGCGTGGTGTCACCTGTTTCTGGGTGCTTTTCGAGGGACAGCATGATGCAATGATTAAGCAGTAGATTGGCTCAGAATGCCTTGTCTCTCTCATTTGCTCATTTACTCTCTACAGACACATGAAGTGCCAAGGCTGTGCGAGTCTGCAGGTCTGCAAAGATGGGCTCAGATAGAAACCATCTCGTCGTCTTAGTGATCAGCAAGGGGGAGGCATGTGCTGCAGAGGTCTCTCTGAATGCCAGGCAGCCTGGGTACACGGAGGGCTCACGTGCACGGGACCATCCACTCAGAGGTGGAATCTATGCCATCCTGAAGTTGACACAGAGCCTCTTACTCCTGCCATCCAAGTCCCTGCTGGGTTCAAGGCAGCCTTCAGTTTTCCTCAGGCTCAGGGGCTGTCCTGCTGGTGACCCAAGCTGTGCCTGGGCCTAGAGTCCTGTGCAGTGTGCCCCTGGTCTCATGCCAGCCTGTGTCAGAGCAGCCCTAAGTAGTTGTGCGGGGTCCAGTGTGCTACAGATGCGGTGACTGCTGGCCACTGGGTCGCACTATTTCCCCAGCCTCCCAGCCATCAGCAGCTACTTCTGACAGCCCTGGGAAGCCATTCATGGTGTCCTCCCCAGGCCAGCAGAACGACTAGTGCGTGGTCTCAGGAATTAAAACATGAAGAGCTAGCCTCTGCTTTTTTTTTTTTTTAAGGTTTTTTTGAGACAGGGTCTCGCTTTGTAGTTCAGGCTGGCCCTGAGCTCAGCCTCAAACTCACATCACAGAAATCTTCCTGACTCTGCCTCCTGAGTGCTGGGATTACAGGCCTGAGCCACCACACCTAGCACTGTGGTATGTGGTACTGATTGCTGCTGGGGTGAGTCTCCACGCCCAGTATTGTTATGTGGTTACCGCGGATCGAACCTGGACCCTTGCACTTGCAAGACAGGCGCCGGAACCACTGAGCTATATCCCCAGCCCCTGGCCTCTGCCTTCTTCATCTCCCTTTGCCTCTGTCCTAGAAACCTGAGGCTTGTCTCAGAGAAACCGCCACTCCATCTACATCGGCCCTGTGAGGGGAATTCTAAAGGCCTAATGCCTGACCCAGCAACTTTGTTTTCACAAGGGCATTGGGCATTTGGAGGCTTACAGGTGAGAAGTATGGGTTCAGTGGGACAAAGATAAACTTCTGGAATAGCCTGTAGAATCTGTCCCTAAAATAAGTCCAATCCAAGAAGGAGAATGGAAAACAAACGCCCCATGCCCTGAGGTGAGCCATTAGTTAGGACAAACATCCTACAAAGACGACAGATGGAGATGGAAGGAATGTATTTTTTCCATCTGAGCTGGGCTTGTGAATGGGACAGGTTACTCAGAGCAATTGGTAGAAATCCATTCTTAAGACAAGCCCTTGGGGCTCCCTGTCAGAAATCCCACTAATCACTTCCCCAGATCCCCACCCTGCAGCTGAAGCCTGGCCCACAGCGCTGACAGCTGAGAATGGTATTAAAAGTCAAAGCAAGCCATGCTTGCCAGCCCCGGGGGGAAGATGCAGGGAGTGGGTAATTCCACAGAGATCCTGGCATCTGTGTGCACGAGCCACAAACAGCCATTAATGTTGGCACAGGGGAGTGAGACGCGAAGCTCAGATCATGAGAAACGCTGGCCCAGAGGTGCCAAGGTCTGGTCCCACCCACAGGCAGCCCGTGGCTCCTCCGTCCCTCCTTTTGATCCTACAAAAGAACAAGCTAATTCCTTCTCGGCAGTTTCCCCAGAATGCTGCAGCTGCCACTGCCTTGGGGTACACAAGGAAAAGCTTCAAAAAAAGCTTCAAAAAAGGAGTCTTACAGCAGCTCCAGGGGCGGTGGGCTGAGGTACTGAGGCTTCTCTGCCCTCCAGGGGGCATAGTGCACCCTGGAAGGCCTGCCACCTCCCTTCTTCCATCTCTCACTTCTCAGAAGAGATCAGGCGTGTTCAGGGCAGTGTGGCCGTACACTGCCTCTCACTTTTCAGCCCCAGCAGTGACCTCTGACATCGCTGCTGACATAACCTCAGCTCTCCTAGGACTCCTGGGTCCCACCAGAACAGGACAGTCAGGTGACATCAAAGAACAGGAATGGGTGTGGGGACAGGACCGAAAGGGGGAACAGGGCCATTTTACTCTAATGATAGCCCCATGGGGAGGCTGAATCAGACAACCATTTGCCCCCACCACTAGTTTTTTTTCTCCCCTCATTTGGCTTTTTGAGACAAGGTCTCACTATCAGTTTAAGTGGCCTTGACCGCCCGGTGGTCCTTCCGTCCTCATCTCCTGAGTGCTGGGATGACAGACTTGCACCACCACACCTGGTAGCAATATCGAGCCTCGCTAAGGGCTGGACTGTTCAGAATCCAAAGGCCCTGGGGGTATATCTCAGCCCCCATTGCTGCTCCACCTTACTACGACTTGGCTGACCTCTTTGTATGCAAACATGAAGGTTCAAGTATCTGCGGTATTTTTGTTTTTGCAATCCTGAAACAAAGTCCTTCTGATTGGAGCAGAGTCCCAGCACCCTCTGCGGCAAGGCTTCCTTGTGCTGCTGCACCATAGAGCCCTTGCCATCCTGCAGGTGGTCAGCCCTGGGCCACGTGCCTGTCCCTGCACCAATCAGACCACAGATATTCGGGGCGCATGTGCAGTGAAGGCCTCAGGGTCGAGGAGCTATTTCACGTACTCCCTGAGCCGGAGGCAGGCTGCAGTCAGGTCTAGGTTGGTCCGAAGTGTCTAATATTTAGCAGTTACCTTCAGGAGAGTTTATGATCTGCTGCAGGCTTCCTGAATGTGCGACCAGGGCCCCGACTTCAGACGAGCCCTGACTGGGGTGTGTCACCAGGCATGCAGTTTTAAACTTCTTAACCACTTTCTCTGCATGTGTTTTATATGCCGTTTAAGGGGAAAGTGGACCTCGACGCTTCCAACTGCTCATAGCTCTGCCATTTCCTGGCGTGGGCTTTCGGCCCCCAGCTCCATGCCAAGCCCCTTCTCTGCCCTTGGATCTCACATCCCCTGCTCAGGCAGAGATGGGTCACACCTGTGAGAAGCCCATGCTCCCTGTCACCCTCTACCCCTGCAGGCCCCTAGGTGTGGACACAGGGGGGGCACTGAGGTCGGCTCTGGCCCAGCCAGCAGCCACACTGCGCTCAGGCTGGTGCACCTGCTGGAGGACTCTGGGAGCTCCCCACACGGGGGCTGCTGGGATGCCCTTCCCAGGTGCACTGTGTGCTGGACAGCAGGGGCCGGAGAGGAGACTGGCTTCCCTGCTTCCGGCCGGGGCTCTGCACATCTGTCTGTGGCTGGACAGAGGGGGCCCAGGGCCTAGTAGGCTCTAGAATTCCAATGAGCAGGTCTGTGGCTTTTGCTCTGCAAGTTTCCCACGCTGAAGGAAAGTGACATTAAATAGAGTATTACTCTGCCATAAAAATGAAAAGATTGAGTCACTTATACTCAAAAAAATGTACCTTTAAGACATCCTCATCAGTGAAATAAATAGGTCACAGATGAGTAAATATTGTATCTTTTCCCTGGTATGAGAAAATGAAGATGTAAATAAGTTCTAGTATATATAGCAGATATTGTGAAATAAAAAATATTTAAAAAGAAATAGGGTGTAAGGGTAAATAATGAGGGGGAAAGAATATGATAGTAATTTTAAAAAGGAAATAAAGCTTATGTATATAGGGTGTAGGGACTGTAGGATAGGTAGGGGAATGGGAAAACTGAGAATTAAGTTGCGTCATATATTAGTATAAATTCTCAATATCGAATGCAATGATGATGTGTGTACATAGTATACCAATAAAGATTTGAGTTTTAAGAAAAACATAAATATAATTTTAGAAAAGAAGTAATTTTTTAAAAAAAAAGAAAAGCAAATCAAACCAGCACTGTGGGCTGAAGCCTCTGTCTAATGTTGCCTCTCTCTTCTGTCCTGGACGTTCTTCCCAGCAGTTTCTCACTTGTCCCTCCCTCCGTCTTGGCATTTGCTTCTCATAGGATCCAGCTGATACAGGGATGGCACTGAATGAGGAAATAGAAGAATGAACAGCAGGATGAGGTGATATACTTCTGTGATCCCAGCACTTATGGGAGAATGAGGCAGGAGGATCCTAAATTCAAATCCAGCCCAGGAAACTTAGCAACTTCATGAGATACCTGACTCAAAATGTAAAATAAAAAAGGGTTAGAGATGGAGCTCAGTGCAAAGGCCCTGAGTTCAATCTCTAGTACTGATTTTTAAAAAAGGGATAGAGAAGAAAAGTATAAAGATTTCAGAGCAAAGGAACATATTTTGCATTTAATTCGTCTCACAGAACTCTTATTAACAAGAAATTCTGCACTTTCTTTTTATGCTGGCCTCTGCAAACTGTATCCAGCCCACCTCAAGTCTGACAACAGATTTCCTAGCCCATTAACAGTGCCAGAAGAACTTTGTATGTGTACATGTACAAACATATGTGTACATGTACAAACATATGTGTATACATGTGTTGTACCAACACATGTGTATACATGTGTTGAGCCTAGGGCTCTTGCACACCAAGCAAGTATTCTACCTTGAACAACAACACTAGCCCTTTTAATTTTTAAAAATTTGATTTTATATTTTGGAAGTACTGGGGGTTGAACTCCGGGTTTTTCCTGAACTAGATCCCTGGCCCTTTTATAAGTTTATTTCAAGATGGGTTCTTATGAAGCCACTAAGTTGTCCAGGTTGAACTTGAATTTGAGATCCTCCTACCTCAGCTTCCCAAGTAACTAGACTTATGAGAGTGTCCCATCGAGCCAGGCTGCAGCTAGAGCTTTAAAGACTTCTAAGGCTGGCCCCCACCTCTCTACTGATTTCCACGTCTGGCCAGGCATCAAGCTGAGCTCAAAGAACCCAAGTACTTGTAGCTTCTCCGGAAGCCTCAGGACTCACGGGCCGGAGGTTGGCAAACTCATGTGCACATGCAGCATGGCTGAGGGTTCTTACAGGACAAGACTTCTTTCCTGTTTGTGGCTAAACTAAGTGTGTGACACTGGTTTATGTCTGTAATGATCCAAGCCACCGGAGTTATCTGCACCCTTCAACAATTGTGAATATCGATGCTGTGGGCAAGGACCACAGACAATTCTTTAAGACTTTGCCTCCAGTTCTTTTGCACCTATACTGAGACATGAGATCACCAGGTCCTGCAGCGCTCATGTGTTTAATTTTCTGCGGAGGCTTCATATTATTTTCTACAGCATTTGTGCTGTTTTGCATCCTGAAGGTTTGGATTCCTTCCCCTCTGACACACACTGTTATTCATGTCTTTTACCGTATCCATCCTAAAGGGTGCAGCATATTTCATTTTCCAATGATCAGCAATGCTGAGCATCTTTCTTGGGTGCCTCGGCCACTTCTTCACTGTGTTTGGACCATCCTGGTCTTAAACCATGGGATGGAGCGTAAGCTAAATGAACTTCACCTTGTCAGCTAGATGCTCTGCCAGGTGGAAACCAGCCTGGGTGTCGGTGGAGTGGAGACTGCCATGTAGGGTTGAAGACCAGTTGCTGGGAGGTGTCCATGGACAGCCTGGAGTGGCCAGGAGAGCTGTGTGGGTAGCAGATATGGGAGGAGCCCTCAGGCAGAGGCAAGAACAAGTGAAAAGCCCTAATGGAGGGATGGCTGTGTGCTCAGAGACAAGGGGACCAGGGACAGGAGAGAATAAGGAAGGGCAAGAGGAGTGCAAGAGAGAAGGGGGCAACACGGTGGTCTTTTCTGGTCTGGGGGAGAACCTGGTTCTTCCTGAGCAAGATAGTGGCATGTGATGGGTGACACAAGGCTGAGGGCAGAAAGTGCTTTATTAGCACTACTGGTTGACATTCTTAATCCACTTCATTCATCTAAGAGAAAACATCTGGGCAAGTTTGCCTGCAAACGCAATTTAAGGAGGAGTCTCGGATGAAAATATATTAATAGTTGCCCATCTCCCACTGGGAGCAGGGGCCTCAGAGGGTTCCCTTCTCCTTTTGTGGTTCTGCCCTGGAGCCTGTTCATGCCTCCTCCATTTGGCTGCCCCTGGAATTCTTCAGACTCAAGGAATTCTAGGAGGGTGAGCAACTGTTGCACAAGAAAGCATTCCGAGGAGGTGAGAGAGAGAGGAAGCAGGACCTGGGAGATTTTATGGGATGTTCGCTTTTATTTATATCTCCAGCCAGATTGGAAAACTCAAGTTCAGCCTGGGTGCCAAGGAAGAATCTGCAAATGTTCCTGAGCCTTCAGAACCACACAGGCGGGTCTGTGCCCCTAGCCCAGGGAGGTGACAACCTGCAGATGCAGGAGCAACCCAATGCAGCTGGCATGTGTGTGACACAGCAGGGTCTCTCCCTGCGGAATGCAGAGCTCGTCTCTAGTGATCTCCAGCCTGTTTCCATGGCATCCTTGGGAGGTGGGCACTGTAACAGCAAGAGCCGTACGCAAACTGGAAAGCTTCAGTGCCAGGTCGATGGGGGCATGGGGAAAGCTTGTGTGCAGCTCCCCTCCTCACCAGCTGCCCGAGAGTTCCTGAGCACAGGTGAAGCTCAGGAGGTGCGTGGGAGCCCCCAGGTTAAGGGGTGACTGCCTTTTCTGCCCCGAACACTGGAAACACCTGAGAACTACTGATGGAAGAGGAAAAGCTTTTCTTCTGGCATGAAACTCTGTATTCTTCAAAATTACATATTTATTGACTATATTGAATTTATGCTAGAACCATAGCAATTTTAAACCAATCTTATTATGACAATAATATAGTTAAGCACTGTAAAATGAGATTTCTATTAATGGTGGAAGGTGGGACCACACCCTGAGTGACCCTGCGTTGTGTGATTTGTGTAAATGCCTTCTGCAGTGCTCACAGAACAAAACTGCCTGAAGATGAATTTCTCCAAGTGTGTCCCAGTCATTAAACGATACGTGGCTGCAGAAAGGGTAATTTAGGGCACAGAAAACAGTGTAAGTGACACGTTAGAACCACCACTCACAATGCACCACCCGGAACGTCACTGAAAAGATTTTGGTAGTGGCCTTTTATTTTTATGTTTATGGTAGAATATATATTTAGGTTAAAGTCATACAGAGAGAAATAGGGTGATCAAACATAAGATGTTTAAATAAAATGTGTTATATTTATTACAGTAAAAGAAACACTAGCATTCAGCCCCAAGCCCGTCCCCTCCCTTTGAATGACTCACCCCATCATTCTTACCCTCTGGAGCAGTTTTATAAGTTCTCTGTCCTGAGTGTATGTGGTTTCCCTCTGTCTCGATTACATCTTGTACAACAACATCATGCACCACATTTTCTACATCATTAGAAGTGCTGAAACATCACTTGGAATGTTCCATTCTTTGGAAATACTATAGCTTATTAGGCTAGTCCTCTCCTGTTGGACATTTATGTAGATTTAAATGTGCTACTATTATATTTTTAAAAAACAGTGCTGCGATGAATCTTTCCTTGTCAGCTCTATTCAGTAGCATACCTCTTGAGTTTCCACAAACATCCCCCTAATTTAGGTATATGGGACTCAACAGAGAACAGAACAAACCCACACCTTTGTGGAGCTGACATAAAATAAGGGAGATAAGGTGTAAATAAGTGCTAAAGAATGTGGTGTCAGGTCATGAGTGGTTAACAAATAATAGAAACAGTAAGCATGGGAGACAGGCTGTTCAGGGCCTTCAGAGAAGGCCGAGAAAGGCATGATGTTAGGCTACACAATTGCATGATGGGACGGTATCCATCATGGTGGGCCAGACAGAGTAAATCAGAAGATAAAGACTGAGCCAGTTGTGGCGCTGGAAGCCCTACTGTAATCCTCCCACTCTGAATCACAAGTTCTAGCCCCGGCAGGGCAACTTAGTAACTTAGGAAGGTCCTATCTCAAAATGAAAGCTGAGGGCTGTGAATATAGCTCAGTGCAAAGGCCTTGGGTTTACTCCCAAGTACCAAAACCAAAGGCACTTGGAGGGAAAGCAGCCTGAAGGATCAGAACTTCACAAAGACCAGCTTGGCTAAAAAAGCTTAAAAAAAAAAAAAAAAAAGAAAGCGAGGAAGGCCGAGGTATGGATGGTAATAACCTGGAGCCTGCGGCCAGCAGGGGGAGACAGGGTCAGAGCACAATGTGACTTGATTTAGCACATTGCTTAGCAACTGAGCTTAAAATCTGCTGCAGGAAGCAAGCATGGAAGTGGACCCCAGTTCTATCAAGAACAACAGAATGACAAGGAGCCTGCCAGACCAGTCAAAGTCACCACAGGAAAAGAAAACCACAGACCAATGTCCCTTATGAGCATAAAAGCAAAGTTCCTTACCAGCACCATGTTATACATCTGGACTAAGCGAACTGTATCTTAGGAAAGTAAGGTTGGGTTTGTACCCTAAATCCACAAAGGACCCTCAGGCTCAGGCTTGTTCATTCAACTTTGTGCAGATGAATCCCAAGATGGGTTATCATGAGTGGAAAGATGGAAAGTTTGCTTCATGAGTGGAAAGATGGAACCCCAGTAGGGTTCTCATGGCAGTCAGGATAATGAACTCTCTCTTAGTCCTGCAGTCACTCAAGCCCCTCAGGTATAGAAGGCGCAGAGGATAAGAAGCGGTCCAGGTTTAAATTGAGAATCTCTCTATCCCCTTCAAATGGTGAGGTTGGAATTGTCCGTGCTCTGTGGATCCAAGCTGCTCCAAAAGAATTGCAAGCTGCTTTGCAGAAGTGGATCTTTAGCATTATCTAGAGGACGTCAGAGTCGACTGTCATTAGCTCTCAGGGGACATCCTGTCATTTGTACAAGCTTAACAGGAAGTAACTTGCCACCTGAAGAGAAAGGAAGGTGCAGGACAGATACAGGAGGGACGTTCTGATAGGGATGCAGACCTGTGGGTGGAGGGAGGAAAGAAGGTCTCATGGAAGTCTACTCTTCCCTCCTTAGGCCCAGAGGGCGGGCCATGCAGAGCCTAGGAGATCTTGAATCAATGGGTCGCTGCCCGCCAGGAACCTGGGCAAGGTGATCAGGAAAATGTCACCCTGCTGAGGACTATGTACCAGAAGGGGAAGACTGGGGTGTCTGTCTAGACCCACCTCTGCTGGCCTCACGCTCATCTTCTAAGATGCTATCCTGTATTTAGTGGGGAGATTCGTTGGTTGTTTTTGCATAAGAAGTCAAACCGTTAACCAGCTCCTGATACTTGGTCGCCATGTTGGGTTTTGAGGCCAATGAACTCAGCATCAAGGCCAAGATGACCCATAGGCAGTGGCCCCGGTCTGCTGGCTGAGCTCCCAGGCTGGTCGGACTGCTCTGAGTGAAGCCATGTCATGTCGTTTCCTTTGTGACCTCGGACCAGCCTTGCACAGGCTCCTGGTCCTTTCTGTCCACACTTCAACATGAAGGTCATCTCAGGAACAGGCCATCAGAAGGGTCTCTAGGGCTTCTGGTGGTCCAGGGCCTCTCTGCAGATTTACAGGCTGGGCCTTATCACCCCAACTTCAGCTGGGAAATAACTTGCATGTTATCTGTGAAGAATGTGCTCCTCAGTGTTCAGTGTTTGAGTGACATTTCCCACATATCCTAAGAGCTCTCACCTTGAGAGGCCCGAGAGGTACACTGCAGGTTTGGCTGGACTCAGCCACTCATCCTGGAGAGCTGAGAAAGTAAACCGCCTTGTAGTGTTGCTGGGCGACCTTGGCTGTTGGCTCCACTGCTAATTGGTGCTAATGAGAGGAAATCGGCTGTGTCTTCCTGTGGTTGTTCTCAATCCCTGGCCTGGAGGCAAAAGCGAGGCTGCACACACAGATGCTGCCTAAAAGAAAGGGGAGGACCATCAGGATCTTCCAGGGAGCCCCCAGGAGTTCCATTGAGCGCCAAGGTTCAGGACATCCTGGGCCAAAGAGAAGACACACAGAGGAGGAGAGGGCGGCAATGGAGCTGGAAGATACAGTGGATATCCCACGCAGGAGAGCAGAGCCGGCGGGCTCCCCACTCAGGGGCAAGCGCTTCCTAGACTTGAGAGCTGACACGCAGGGTGGCACTATGCCCCAAGTGCTGATGAAGCTCTGCCACTCTGCCAGGAGCCAAGCCCGAGATCTAGAGCAGGCTGAGGTCTGGGGAGCCTGCGCTGCCCTCCAGAATCTACTCGACTCCTCCTCTTGGGAGCAAGATGCTCATCACCACTAATCACTAGGGAAACACACCTCAGAGCCAAAGTGAGACCCACAGTGCGCACGCCAGGCAGGCAAGACTCAAAGATAACCAGTGGATTAAACACAGTAAATCTGAGCCTTTGGGGCACACAGGATTATGTAGCTACTATGGAGAAGTGTACGTCAGTTCTGCAAAAAATCTGAACTAGAATCACTATGCGATCCAGCCATTCTGTGTCTGGGTGTTTGTCTAAAAGCATTGAAATCAGGGTCTTGAAACATTATTTATTAGCCCTGTTCAGAGCAGCGTTATTTACAATGGCCAAAGCTGGAAGAATTCAGGAGTCCAGTGACCAGGCATGGAGGAACAGAAGGGTTACAGTCCCTCTGTGGGGTATTTTCCCACTTGCTCAGACAAGAAGGAAATCTCATCACATGCTACACTGAGGATGAGCCTGGTGGCCTCTCTGCTAAGCAACACGAGACAGTCACCGTGCCACCCCACTCACGTGAGCTCCCTGGAGGGTCACATGGAGGCAACACACAGCAGAAAGATGGTGCCAGGGGCTGGAGCATGGCACGTTAATGTAGCTGGGGAAAGAGCTAAGTTCCACAAGGTGACAGGAGTTCTGGGATGGAGTGGGGACGTCTGCTGTTAACACTCTGAGGTCTGGGGAGCCCACACTGCCCTCCAGAATCTACCGGGAACCACTGACTGGTGACTTCCTTTGATATATGTCTCACTTTGATTAAAAAAAAAAAAAGTGGGGGTGAGTCGGGGCTAGACACTCAGGATGTCAGAGGGGCGAGATAAAGGTGTATTTGCTTGTGCGTGCCACAGCCTGTGTGCCCTTTTCCAAGGAGAAAACACACACATTCACACGCTCGCGCACACACACGCACGGGCACACACACACATTCACACACACACGCGTGCACACACTCACGCATGCATACACGCACGCACACACACCCGCACTCGCACGTGCACACACGCACACACACGCACACGCAGGTTTGTCATACTCTTGAAGTCTGGAGACAGGGTGCTAGGGACTGCTGCAGAGGGTGAAGTCAACCTATTTTTCCTGTGGATAAAACTGTTCTCCCCAAACAAAAAGTGTTTTGGTGACACCCCCAGTCTGAAAGTGAAAAGACAATTCTGGGTCGAAGGCGCTCCTGGACCGCTATAATGAATCTGCTGCCACCTGAGCTTAGGAAACATGGCTTCCAGGTCACGTGACTGGTGGCCCTTCTCCCAACTCCTCCATCCCTGCTCTCTGGGCTGCCAGAGAATAAGGGTGTCCACAGCTCACAGGGAGAAATGAACTCTGGTAATGACACGTCATTCTAACGGCAAAGTCCTCGCTAGAGCACTTGCGGTCCGCGCCAGTCCTTAGCTTCTCCCACGCAGCAGAGAGCAGCCTTAGCCACCTTTCTCGGGCTCTGAAACCAGAACGCAATCAAGGTCTCGTCCCTCCTTCCCATCCTGCCTTCCCCTCCCCCCTTCCATTTCTTTCTAGGAGGTGCGCTGTTGTGCGGCTTGGTCACTACGCAGGTATTACAGGGTGTGCTCTGGACACCCACACGATGTTATACAGCTGCCACCGTACCCCGGTCTATGTTGGCCACAGTGTCCCTCTCGGGTGCATGGCTGTTTAACTTCCTGACTGTGCCTTCTCCATGGATGCCCTAGCTCACACCTGTGGGTCAGGGAACTGCTCCTCTCTGTTGAGCTGTATCCACCCTCATCAGCAGCCACATTCATACCCTCCGGGAACGCTCAGCCTCCATCTCCACCAGCTGTGCCGCGGCTCTCAGCAGCCATGGCCAGGTCTGACTGGACACGCGTATCCCCTCCAACTCCCCTGCACCTGCCTCCGGTCCACACAGGAGAGTCTTGCTCCTTTGCACTCTCTGCTTGAACCCCTTCACCAGCTGCTGTGAGCAAACTCCGCTGGGTGTGGCCTCAGCCCACGGGTACCCTCTCTTCTCTGTCCTGACACCGCAGATTTGAAGAACTGTAGAGACCACAGGGTGCTCCAGACATTGACCCCACAGGACCCGATAGCTGGGCAGATCCTCAAGTTGCCGAGAGCTGGAAGCTGATTCTCCCAGCTGCGTCCTTTCTGAAGGCCCTCCGGACAGTCACACTTCGCCTGACAACATAGCGTTTCCTTTTCGTTGCCAACATAAGCTCGGTGACTGCTTATTTTCTTCATGACTAGCGAAAGAATATTGAATATTTTAGTAGCTATTTATAAGTATATTTATATTGGTTAAGAGAGGTTCCTTCAGAGTGAAATTCCTGGGTCAAAATACTCTTGGCACACGGTGCCAAGTTTATTTCACACCATCTGAACCATTTTGTGTTCTGCCCAAAAAATATGAGTGTTTCTAGCTGCTCGCCCAAGACTAGGTGGGGTAGTTTGGCCTGGGGAAAGACTAGGGACTTTCTTTCATGGTTGTGAGTGCAGCCTGCGTCAGGTTTGTAAACACAGGGAGGCTGGACACCGTTCCTAAGCCCACAGGGGTTTTGCTAAAACTATGAGTCTGTGTCTCCCGTGAGGCAGACACCAAGATTGGACTCACCTTGCAAGGCGCCTTTGAGGCCTTGGGCTGGTGAGGGAGTTGAGGAGGGAAGACTGGAGTGGCTCTGCCAACAGGGCTGACCCTGTGCAGCAGGGAGGAAGGAAGTTCTGAGGAAACTCTTCCAACCATGATGTCTGGGAGTCAGCGTCTCTGAGCTGCCCGGCAGTGAGTCTCCATTCTCCAGGCATAGCCTGCCTCGGTCTCCCTGCCTGCCTCAGGACCCTGACATCTTCAGTTGATGGCTGGGAGCAGCCTGCTCACTGTGCACGCATGACAGGTTCCGACCCAGACGCCAAGGTCCTCCTCAGTTATTTTCCTCCCTGCTGGAGAGCAGCTGCTCTTTCTGTAGTTGCCACAAGATCCTGCGTGGGTTTTGCCCACTCACCTCCATGTATCTTAGTCCCATGAATCTAATTTATATGAAACATTTATATTATTACTGGAGGTTTGCTTTTTAAAATTTTTATTAGTACTTATTTGATGTAAATGTTTATATTCATCTTATAGGGTGGCTACTTATACTTTACATATTTTAATTCCTTCTGTTGCCTTCTCCCACTTCTTTTATTGCTGGTTCTTCCCATTTACAAAAAACCTATCTCCCTGTTTCTTATCTGTTTCTACTTGTTTAATTATTTATACTTCCGGTTTCTAGCCAAGAAAATGAAAGACCTCTATAACAAAAACTTATAGTACTCTGAAAACCAAGATTAAATAGATGTTCGCTTTTTGATAGCATCAGAGATAGTTTTTGTGACTTAAGGTTATCTTTTACTGTTTTTATACAGATCGTGATGTAATGAAATTTACCAGTTCCGTCCTTCTTCTTCTCTCCTTCCTGAGAAGGCATCTGCAACAAAGTTCCTGCTTCAGAGCTTGGCAGAGTTCCATGGACTGAGTCCACTGGAACCAAACAAACCTACTGTCCTTTAAGTCACAGGTACCGTGTACATTGTCCCAATGAAGAAAGCACAGCTAAGACAGGCTGAGGAAGGCCTGCGACTTTGAGCTTTGCTCCTTAGTGTCCTGGGCTAGGACCACTCTTGCCCTCTCAGGTCCAGGCAAGCACCTGCTCGTGGTGCCCAGCCCTTCCTGTACAAGGCTGGAGCTCTGATGGAGACTGTGAGATCAAGGAGGCTCCAGGGGCCAGCTCAGGTCTCCAGCACAACTCCTGAAGCAGAAAGACTGGCCTGCTATATCCATGTGTCTGAATCCTGGGTCTGGCTCCCATGGCTTGAGATTTGGATGTGAGATGAGCTGGAAAAGTGGCTGAGAATGATAGACGATGGTTGCAGGAATTCACTCATGGTGAAGGGGAAGCAAATTTTGCAAGAAAACAAGTCAATTTCAGATGTCACTTCTCAGTGGAGGAAACATCTGCATTTGGCTTTTGCTCTGTGTATTAGACAGCTATTGCTACAATTACGTTGCTTAACAAGCAAGGCCAGAACTTCTGCTTTAGTTTCTTGCTCACAGAGTCCTGTGAAACTTGGGGCTATGCTGGGTTCCAGGCTATGGGAGTGACATAGCCTGAAATCTCCTCATGCTCCTAGGAACAGAGGCTAAGCAGGGTGAGTCCCTCTCAGGGCAGCCAGGACAAATCTCGTAAGCCAATGGGAGACCTCTGCTGGTATCTTGTATGCTGTTGTCCACTGGTCAGCAAAATAAATCCTGCAACAAAGTTCCAAATCAACAGGATATAGATTACCCTCTACGTACTCCCCAGGAGGTACCCATGTTGTGTGGAAAAGACTGGGTACAGAATCCACTGCAGACAGGGGCCAGAGAACTGGGACCTTTCAACCAATCTGCCACTTTCCCAGCATGAGATTCTTCAAACCAGTGCAGTGCTCTAGGCTGAGGTTCTGCGCACATGGCGCCAACGCTCTTGGCACAGTGAGACCACGAAGGGCTTTCCCTTAGACCCACCTGTCTGCTTTCTTGTTGGGACAGGATTCTCCAGGGTGGCCTTGGGAATGATGCTCTCCTTGTGTGTGGAGCATCGCAATGCAGCCCTGCCGGAGTCAGGATCACACTGCAGAGCTGCTGGGGACAACACCGGACATCTAGCTGGACGTGATAAAAAACAAGTCCTAGAACAGCATGCATTTCAGCCTACGGCACAATGAGTCAAAAGGAAGTTTGATTAATGTACCATCCGGGTCTGTTCCGAAGCTGTCTTGGGGCAGAGGTGAACTGCACCTTGGGGGGGACACATGGAGAGCTGGGAGAAATGAGAGCACGTGTCCAAGAGCTTGAGGGCGTTCTGATGGATGGCCCTTCTCTCCTGAAGGCTCCGGCCACAAAGCTCTTAAGAGCCGTAAGCCAGACTGGTAAGTCCAAGACACTGAGAAAGTAAGACACATAGCGAATATTTAGTCTTTTTTCTCACATTGTCGTAGTAGGGCGATGTGTTGGTCCGTATGGGTTAGGTTCTGCTATAGTAACAAATAGCCACAAAAAAATCTCAAAGGCTTAAAACAATGGCTGTGTCTTGGTTATTTCATGTGGGCATCACAGGCTAGGCAAGCAGTGGCTCTTCTCCTCTGCACTCCCACTTGGGTCCATGTTGACATGTTACCAGTTGCACAGCAACATACAGATCCTTCTGCAGGACTTCTACTCAGAATTCACACATAAACCACACATGCTGCCTGGTCCCAAGCCCACAACTGGCCACACTAACATGGTAGGGAACCATGATCCTATCAGGTGGCCAGAATGTTGGGAATGGCCGTGCTGACTACCGTGGGGAGAAGCTCCCTATTTTTTCCCCCAGAAGGAAGGACCTGAGAGAGCATCTTCCACGGGTCACACGTCCCTCTAAAGGCCTCTCAATGCTAAGACCACACTAGGGACCTTGGCTCACCTCTGCTGAAGTAATCACATTGGGCACAGGTGCAGGTCAGAACGCCCTCTCAGTCCACTCCCTGAATTTTCTGCCCTGCAGACCCTGGCCCTCCTGCTTCATGGGAGCCAGCCCATGGACAAGGCCGGTGAGAAGCCCAAACTAAGCTCTTCCGAGGAAATTCACCTCTCAAACAGCAAACAAATACACAGAATCACTTTTGTTTGCTTCGAAACTCAATCTCTGCCCTTTTTTTTGAGACAGGGTCTCACTTTGTGGTTCAGGCTGGCCCTGAGCTCAGCCTCCAACTCACATCACAATCCTCCTGCCTCTGCCTCCCGAGTGCTGGGATTACAGGCGTGAGCCACCACGCCCGGCACTGTGGTATGTGGTACTGGTTGCTGCTGGGTGTGGGTCTCCACACCCAGTATTGTCATGTGGTTACCAGGGAATCAAACCTGGGTCCCTGCGCTTGCGAGACAGGCGCCGGAACCACTGAGCTAACTCCCCGGCCCAATCTCTGCCCTTTTTGTGTCTTAGCACTCAGTAGGCTCTTAATTTAAGAGATGTGGGGTTTATGAATGATTAATACCCTAAACCACAGCAGCCCCTGTTCATTTTTGCTATTGGTGTTTTCTTTTTAAATAAACTCCTTGTTAAAGCTTCATTAAAGTTAAAGACCACGTAGTTCACATAATAAGTAGTCAGATGAATGAATTACCATAAAATAAACATACTACCACTTGGATCACCAAACAAGCAGCTCTCAGGTCAGGAAGCAGAGGTTCCCAGCCCTAAAGACCCCTTCCCTCTGCATCTCTTTTTGTTATCTACCCACTCTTGCCACTATTCAGTCTTTGCAAAACAAAGGGTGCCTTTGTCTTCTTTTGAACTTCGCATAAACAGGATCATTGAGTTTTATCTTTGGTATTCGGTGTCTGTCCTTTCACGCTGAATCCGAAAGCTTCATTTATGTTGTTGCATGGATAGATCCAACTTGTCCGTTTCCATTGCTGTATGAGACTCCATTGGCTAGTATTGACCTTTTCTTCTCTGGGTGGACTTTGGCTGGGACCTAGTTGTTTATTTTATGAATGCTGCTGTTTTAAACCTTCTCCAGTGAATGTCTTTGGATGAACATTCATGTGCATCTCTGTTGATCACTTACCATGAGTGAGTTGCTGAGTAATAGGGAATAATGGGATATGTTCTCTTTCAAATTCCCAAATGATTTTCCCTTTAAACTCCGTTTGGCCAAGTGCAAGGGACTTGACAGCTCCAAATCCTCTTTGAGCTCAGCTGTATCTGTGTTTGCGGCTACTGTTGTTGTTATAGTCATTCTGTGGATATGTGGGAGAACCTTGTGAGGGTTTACGCTGCATTTTCCTGGGACCTATTCAATGTGGTGCATGGGGCTGCCATTTTGATAATGTCTTTTGTGAAATACAATGTGACACCTTATACCCATCTCCTCTTGGATTTTTTCTTTTTCTTACTGGTATGTAGGAGATCTTTAGAAACATATCTGGGAAATGCTTCAACTTCTCTACAATCCTTTGTTTTCCCATTTCGCTAACAATACCTGGGATAGAGCTATCGCTCACTCCCATCAGAACCAGACATCCGTTAATACATTGGCTACAGTTTGTGACTCTGGCCCTAACTTTCCAGACGTTAGCCCAGGACCCTTCAGACCAGCTGATAGGTAGGTATGTCTCCCCAAGATTCCTCTTCCCTTGTTAAATGATGCCTGTAGTCTTCTAAAATGTATAATTTCTTCATTGGGACCCCTTCATGGGAAATACAATGGCGTCACAGAGGCTGTCAGAACACAGGGCCGGTGTTTGGCTTCCCAGTATTTTCACACTGAGGAAGGGATGGAGAGTTCTGCTGAAACCACTGGTTTCTGTTCAGCAAGGGTCCATCCAGTGGGACATTGACCGAGAAGGTACAGCCAGGTCAGAAATGCACAGCGTCCATGGGCCCAGTGAGGGAAGGCGGCTGACCTAGCTCCTGAGGGGCACAGCTGGATGAGGAGCTCATTAATCACTCCTTGGACCTTCCTCCTCAACACAGTTTCAGAAATCCAGCCCACTGGCCGGGTCCCTGATATGTCTTTCCACACTGATGTTCCAAGAAGCCCCCAACAAAGTTCCTGGAGAACATCACACAGATGTGATGTCATTGCCTTGGGAATTTCTAAGGCTTTCTTCCCCAAGCAGTTCACGCTGCTCTGGTGGGGTCCTGGCACACAGCCATTCCTCACAATGAGACATGTTCCATACCACAGTCCAAGGACAGGTCCCCAGTCGGTGGCTGGTCAGTTGCTGCCACTCGAATGCTGTCCACCAAACCATGCTTGGTTAACAAGAAGCAGATCGAGAGCCCTACTATGGCAATGTTTTAAGCATACATGTACTTTTGAGGAAAGGCATTTCCACTCCCACAAAGACCCAGAGAAAATACATAAACTCATTAAATTGCTAATTATGAGAAAGTTTCTTTTGAAGAATTCTCAAAGCAAGTCAGTGAGCCTGGCTGCGAAATGGGTTCTTGAGCTCCATGAGCCGGCAGTACTTTCTCTTCCCCACGTGCAAGAGGGGATAGTGGGACAGGGACCGGAGCGGTGCTGACTCCTCGGGGTCCTGCAACCCCTTGGTTATCCTCAGAAGGTGGAAACTGGAAGGATTTTCCCTGGATTCCCTGGCCTGGAGCTACAGCAGAAATGAAAAGAGAGAGAAGGAATTTCCTTGGGGTCTCGCTCTGGGTCCTTCGTGGCCCTGCCCAGAGCTGCAGTAGAAGCTGAAGATAAACTCCAGCTGATGTCTGCGGCTGCCCTTTGTCATCGACACTCACTCTGATGTCCTGTGATGTCGCTGTGCTCTGTCCGGAGCTTTGGCCAGCTCAGCTCAGCCCCAACCCCACTGGAGAGGCCTCCTTCCGCCTACCCACCTGCAGCTCCCAGGGCCCCTCGTAGGCTGGCACACCTGGGCCATCAGTGCCCTCCTCTCTCTCACCGGCCTGAAGCTTTTGGGAGCCTCACCACAATTCCTTCCCCCATGGTTTGCTTTTAACTCAGATGCGTCTCTAAATGGGTCCTGGGCTGTTTTCAGATAGGATTTCCAAGCCTCCCATTAAGATTAAGCCATGAGGTCTCAAAGGGACATTTATTCGAGTAAGAAATAAGGGAAGTGCATGACTTCCTTTTACAGAGTTTGCAGCAGAGGATAAATTACATTTTGATCCAATCTAATAAAGGCCTTGATCCAATAATCTAGACTGTCTGTCGAGACGGCTCAGTATCCATCACATCACAGCTGCTCAGCCTCCTTCCTCCTTCCACACTCCCCTCCCTGGGACTTTCTGAGTGTCCAGGGTGCTGTCATCCCACGGCATGGGGACAGAGGGCAGCTCCAGCCGAGCCTCGTGCAGTGGGCCTGGCTTTGTCTCTGCCGCTGTCCAGTTTCCGGCTGGCACAGCCTGTGCTCTGCCCTCCTCTGGGCGATGCCCTGGGGCTCTCTCTTCGGTGCAGTGCCACCTTGGCCCTCCCTGGTACTTCCCTACACTTGACAATGATTCCCATTCCGTCGGTGACTCAGTTACTGGGCCTGTCTCTGCCCACCTACTCAGTCATTCCATCCCACCCTGTGCTTCCTCTGGGAACTTCCCAGCCGCAGTTCAGTGACCTCAGAGTGTCCCTGCAGGCGTGCAAAGAGAATCTGACCACCTCCCACGCCTGCTGAGGGCAAGGCATTGTGGGTGGGTTGGCCCAGGGTCTCTGTCTGCATGGTCACTCTCTCCAAGTCCTCCGTGGGGGTGACAGGAAAGTCCTTCAGCTCTGCGCTTTATCTGCAGACCCACACACCCCGTGGGCTGCAGGCCATGGGCTCAGTCAGGACCTACAGCTCATGGTTTTTCTTTTCTCCCTCCTCCTCTTCTGCCCCTTTTCTCTCTCTTGCAACACTGAGAACTGGATCCAGGACCCTCTCCTGAGCAGCATCCCCCTCCCTGTGCAGTTTTTATGCAGAGCTGGGGTCTCACTGAGTCACTGAGCTGTCCAAGCTTTCCCTCTTCTGCCAGGCCTGGAGCTCTTCACAGCGAACGAACCACATGTCAGACTGTTGTGGATTTTGGAAATTGGAGATGAACGAGGCCACTGCCAAGCTCCCCTGTGTCTGCCTTAGTCATAGGCAGATGAGCTCAAGTTGACCCTGGTGGGAAGGGGCAGAGGCAGAGGCTTGAACTATTGTTTTGCTGATCACTTAAATTTAAGGAAATAACAGTAAAGCAGATTAAACATGAAAATGCCGAGTGAATAGCCAGCTATCAGGAGAGCTCAGAAACTCAAAGATACATTTCTCCACAGTTTGGAAATTCAGCAAAGAAGTCACTCGAGGCATCAACAAACTCTTAGCTCTCTTCACTGTTTCACTTTCTCCTCAATTGTCAGCGTAAATAAAAATACCAACCGACGTTCACATCAGAAATGGATTCGCTCATGAATTTGTTCCCATAGGTTGCCACAGATCAAAGATCTTGCAAAGAAAAAAAATGAATGAAATCACCCTGCAGGGATCAACTGGCTGCAGGAAATTTGTAAGAGTGACTTGTTTGGTTTACTGACCTCTGTAAGCACTTGCTGCGTACCATCCTCATGGTGAATTTGTGATGCGTTTCCGGTCAGAGGCTCACGGTTTTCCTGCACGGCCGGTGTCCTTTGTTACCTACCGCCTCACAGCCCACGAGGTGCAGGCCCCAGAGACCCAGCAGCTTCTCTCAAGGAAGTGTCCGCAGCAAAGGGCTGGCTGAGACCTGCCTGCTAAGGTCGGGAAAATGCTGCACAAGAGGTGACTTGCTCCAGGGTCTGTTAGGGGAGAAGTGAAAGTTAAAAAGGAGCTTCAGTGTCATTGTTCCCGGCTGCCCCTCTCAGCGCTGAGCCCCGGGAAGAGAAACCAAACAAAAGAAGGGAAATAGCTCGGGCACACATGAGGTGGCCCCAGTGATCACCTCCCTGGTGACGAGCAGCATCAAGCCCGCTGTTCACATTAATTGCACATTTGCGTTTTGGCCTATTCAAGTCTTTGGACCATTTTCCTATATGTTTTGCCTGTTGATTTCTCATTCTTCACTAATCTAACTTGGAACATATTTTTCAACACTGTCCTTCCATAATTTTTTCCCCAAAAGTAAACTTTTTACTGGTATTATCCACATTTTTCTCTATGATCATCAATGTGTATACTTACAAGGCTGATGATTTATTTTTATTGATTTTGGATGTTTACTCATAATTCTTTTCAACTATCACTTTCTCATTGTCAAATCTTTATCTGATTTAACACTCACAGACTTAAAACTTTCTTAGTCATTATTATAGTGAAGCTAAATCTTTTATGTCCAGAATGAGAAAACCTTGCCAGTTACTTTTTGGACATAAGATAATATATAGACTTTATGAAAACTTTAAATTAAATAGGTCTCCCAAAATAAAAGACTCAATCAAAAAATAAGCAATCAAAAGATGTATAACACATGAACAGATATTCACTATTTTGAGGTGTTTGCAAACTGCAAATTAAAACAGCAATGAGATTCCATTTTACTTCAGAAAGAATGTGTATCATAAAAAACAAACAAACACGTGCTGGTGAGTCTACAGGGAAAAGGTAGCCCTTCTCCACTGCTGGTGGGAAAATAAACTGGTTCAATCACTACGAAAATCAGTATGGAGATTCCTAAAAAAACTAGAAATGGAAATTCCATTTGGTCCAGCTATTCCCCTTCCAGGTGTCTTCTGGGTTAAAAATATTACATTGCAGGGCCGGGGATTTAGCTCAGTGGTTCCGGCACCTGTCTTGCAAGTACAAGGGCCCGGATTTGATCCTTGGTATCCATATACAATACTGGGCATGGAGACTCATGCCCAACAGCAGCCAGTACCACAAAACCATAGTGCCGGGCGTGGTGGCTCACACCTGTAATCCCAGTACTAGGGAGGCAGAGGCAGGAGGATTGCTTTGATGTGAGTTGGAGGCTGAGCTCAGGGCCAGCCTGAACTACAAAGTGAGGCGCTGCCTCAAAACACCTTAAAAAAATTACATTGCAATAATCCATTCATATCCATGTTTATAGCAGCACAACTCAGAATAGCTAAGTCTTGGGAGCAACCTATATGTTGATCAACAGATGAATGAACTTTTATAATATGGCATTTATATACCATAGAGTACTACTGTGCCATACAGAGAATTAGAGCAGTCATTGGTAGGAAAATGGATGCACATTGAGACCATAACGGTACGTGGAATAAGTCAGACACAGGCTTACAGATCACATGACTTCTTTTTTTAGAAAACCAGAGTATAAATAAACAGCAAAATAAAAGGTGATAAGAGAAAATAGGGAGACGGATCTTTTACAAAAGGAAAGGGACCAGGACATAGAGAGAGAGGGGAAAAAAGGAAGGAAAGGACAGGAAAGAAAAGATTAAGAAGTGTTATTACTCTCACCAAATCCCCACAAGGGAGGTAATTACTGTGAACTGAAAACTTGTACCGATAAAAAATAAAAATTGAGGGAAGGTGGTTGGTTCTTTCCGTCGCGTTGTGTATTTGGATCTTCACATCGCACTTGCCACTTTCTTGCCTCTCCGGCTTGGGGTGCCACCTTTCCCCCTAACGGCCTCCATCTTGCTCATTTCCATACTCAGAACAGCAAACACCACATAAGAAGCAAACATTTTGTTGAGTGCAGTATAGTAACCCGACACTTTTAGGCCAGAAAAACATTTTCTTTTCCATTTCAAAAGTCAAAAACATGCTACCAGCATGTCTGGGAAAGACGTCTGTTGTTCTGCCTTATATGGGGTGAGGCTCTCCCTCTGTGTATCGGTTCCCTGGTCCCTCTCGTTTTCTCCCCCATGACAAAGATTGTTCCCAGGTTCTGTTCTCCATAACCATGACTTTCTTCTACATTTTTGTATCATCTTTAATAAAATGATACAAATAATAAATTTCCTAATGCTTTTGCAGTTAAAAGTCAAGCAATATAGATGCATATAAAAGTGAAACTCTTCTCTCATTTCTACGTGTGTGGTGTGATGAAAAGCACAATGTTTACATTTTTTAAAACGTTTATTACAGTAGAAGACACATTGTGCAAACTTCCTTCACTTGGACACACTCATCGCGTCGCTCTTCCCACTTCCTGGGGCAGCTCTGGAGTCCTCTGTCCCAAGGATCTTAAGCTGTGCTGTCCTAGCTGCTTCGATGTCCTAAATCCATTCAAAATGTTGACCTTTCACTGTCATTTTGACTTTGGGGAAGAACCAGAGCTGGATGCACAGGGTGAGGTGAAGGAGGACACACTGCAATGTTTTCATGTGACAGAACTTGTGCTAAATGTTTTAAAATTGATTTAGGACATCAAGACAACCATGAAGACACAAAAGAGGACTTTCGGAGCTGCTTCAGAAAGTGGCCAGATGACAGGACGTGTGTTGAAAGTGAGGAGAATTAATAACAATGTACCTTTTAGTGTAATAGACTTTATTATTATTATTATTTTTTTTTTTAGGTTTTTTGAGACAGGGTCTCACTTTTGTGGTTCAGGCTGGCCCTGAGCTCAGCCTCCAACTCACATCACAGCAATCCTCCTGCTTCTGCCTCCCGAGTGCTGGGATTACAGGCGTGAGCCACCACTCCCAGCACCGTGGTATGTGGTACTGGTTGCTGCTGGGGTGAGTCTCCATGCCCAGTATGGTATGTGGTTACTGGGGATCAAACCCGGGCTCTTACGCTTGCAAGACAGGCACCGGAACCACTCAGCTAACTCCCCGGCCCAATGTAATAGACTTTAATTTCAACATTCACGGTATTTTTTATCACACTTCGCACTTGTGACATCTTTTGCCATGATACACGCAAGCAGTGAACTCAGTCATTTCCCAGGGGGCCCTGACATTTAAGTGACTGCTAGTGATTCATATTCACATTCTGTGCCCTCGGGTGCATGGACCCTTTGACCTCCACATGAGCATTTGTGTGGAGCATTTTCCTGGAAGTAGAATTGCTGGGCAGAGGGGATGTTCCCCAAGTGTGTTAGCGGGTGATGTTGAATAGCCCTTCAAACTTGCCACTTCGATTTATAGGGACCAACTAGAGTGCTTACATCTTACACCCTTGGGCCAACATCTGACAGCAACAAATCCAATAAGGAGAAAAATATTATCTATTTTCACATTCTGCCTATTTCTTAAGAAATTTCAAGGTTTTGAATATTTTATTCTATCTTTATTTTCCATGTTGCTGGCTTAACTTGCTGAAAGAGTAGTTTTTTAAAAATTTGTTTAACAATGATGGCATTTGATTTAATATGGGCTTTATTCTCCCTTTCACCATCATAGTTTTTGAAAGATGACATATCTTTTATATCCTTTGTATTCTGTCTGCAGCAATAGAAAACCACCCTGTTAGAAGCCCTGCCTTTGTTCCAGGAGGTAAATTTATTTCAGGCTGATTTCTCCCTGGCTGCTAGACCAACGGGCCTTTTATGTTCAAATGGTTTTATGTTTTTTGTTGGAGTTATTGTCCCTCTGATTGTCTCTTCTTGGCACATAGATGTTTTCTGTTCTTGGTGCAGCTTGGTGATATTGAAGCCCCGCTTATTTTATTATGAGAAGTACCAAGTATCATCAAAGAGCCTCCGCGACAACCCCATACCCACCACTCAGATCTGAACACTGCCAAGTGATGACCGGGGTCCATTTATCTGAACACCTTCTTTTTCCTTTTCTTTCTATTTTGAAGAAAATTCTAAATTCTAGATAATTTCATTCTAACCTTTTCTGGCATGTATTTCTTTAAGAAATTATGTGTATTTTCTTTCTAATTAGGGTGCTACTACTATCCAACAAAATAAATAATTCTTTGATAGCCAATGCCTATTTCATCTTCAAACACCCCTAATTACCTTAAAACATGACTTTTGGAAGTTGCTTTAAAAGAATCTGCTTTTTAAATCCATTCTGAGTGTCCTTTTGAGTGTCCTGAGCCGTGCGTGGTGCTGAACGCGATGAAGAAAGACACTCCCCGAGGGACAGTCCGCGCCCTCAACTTCGGCTACGCACTGCCCCCTGTGTCTTCGAGCTGAGTCAACTGCGGGATCTTGAAGAACAGTGTGGGGTGCACGGGAACAGGTCTTGGGGTGAAGTACGATTCACCAGCCTTGTTTGCTGAGTAGCCCCCGTGAGCTCTGTTACAGCTCCCAGAGCCCCAGTCAAACCCGTCCCAGGGAGCCCAGCCTCATGGCGGCTAGTTTTCAAGTTGATATCACATCTCCTTAAGAATTTTCTGAAGCCTGAGAAAACATCTTCATTATGCAAAAGGTTAAGGATAAAGAACTCCTGGCAGTAGCATTTTTCAAAGAAGACAATTCAGCAGCTCAAAGGGCAAATTATGCAAATGTTGTCGTGATTTACTATTTTCTCTCCAGTGATCAGAGAAGTCTGTGGATAGAGGAAGGACATCAGAAAAGATGGCTATGAAGGATGGCTGATGTCTACGCAGGCAGCATAGTGTCCCATTCGGCCACGTGTGGACCCAAAAGTCACCCCAGGTGGCCCTGGATGCGGAGGGCGCTTGCCATTTTCACAGTGCTTGGAGACTTGGGGCTGCCGGAAGCCTCAGCCACAGCTGAGAACTGGCTGGTGAGGTCAGCCCTCAGAAGGTGCCAAAGAAGACTGAACCCAGACTCAGGGGAGAGCTGGCCCTGCCCAGCTCTTATGTATATATGTAATGTACCAATAAAGATTTCAATTAAAAAAAAACAAAAAAAACAAAAAAAAAAACAAGTCTTGCCAACCCGACTCACTAAAACACCTCTGGTCTTTTCCTCTGTCTCAGCCTATTCAGGGCAAAGCAACGGGGACAGAAAAAGAACCAGCTTTCCCTGAGTGAAGTCTTAGATTCCTCCAGCCCTGGTCACCTTTACTGAACAGTGGGGATGGCAGGGCCTGTACCCCTTGCACGGTGTCTGGGAGAGACTCTCCCATGTCTCTGATCCCCCAACTGCTCTGCAAAACCGAGGCCTCTGTCAGTACCCGGCTGGGGGGTGTTAAACACCTGCTGCTGAGCTGCCCGGGCCTTGCTCTGCGCCCAAGGGATGCCCCTCCTGCGTGGGGACGGCTCCTGCGGCTCAAGGCAGAATTCGTTCTGGGTCAGTCTCCACTTAGCCCCTGTTTTCTGGCGTAAAGCAAACTCCACTAAGAAGGGGCATGGTAAGAAACTGGGTCTTGGGGGCTGGGGAGTTAGCTCAGTGGTTCCGGCGCCTGTCTTGCAAGCGCAAGGACCCGGGTTCGATTCCCTGGTAATCACATACCTATACTGGGTGTGGAGACTCATGCCCAGCAGCAATCAGTACCGCATACCACAGTGCCGGGCGTGGTGGCTCACACCTGTCATCCCAGCACTCGGGAGGCAGAGGCAGGAGGATTGCTATGATGTGAGTTTGAGGCTGAACTCAGGGCCAGCCTGAACCACAAAAGTGAGACCCTGTCTCAAAAAACCTTAAAAAAAATTTAAAAAAAAAGAAACTGGGTCTGCGTGACTTTAGGAAAAAATACCCTAAGATTTTCCTAAGACATATGTCTACATCGGCTGTTTATTAAACACTGTAATTATGACCCAAGTATGAGAGAAAACAGCCATATCTTTGATTCTAACTTGTGGTTACTATTTTTCAGTATGCAAGAAATCTTTCCTTCTGCTGTGCAACTTCCACATCTGATGCTCACTTCTCACCATTTTCATACAATTGTTCTTTGTTCTGCTAAAGAGGTCAATGGAAATTATTATATGTTTTTAGAAAACGTGAATTTGTGGCCCTGCGTATGGTTGTTATTCTGAACAATCTCCCTATGAAATTGGCTCCCGCCCTCACTTGAGACCATTAAGAAAATGTGAAGTAAACACGTCTGTCGCAGAGGCTCCAAGCTGTACCCAGAAGCCCGTCCAACGCGCCTGCCCACCTCGGTGGGGGTGTTTGTGATGCGGAGCAAGGAGCTGAACTCGCTGATGGGTGTTAGAGAGCTGGCCGTGTCTTCAGTGTCCACAAGGATCACAGCAGCAGCACGGAAACCACTGTCCATTATATAACAAAGACCTTTTGTTTACTTTTGACCTTCTTTTCCTTTTCTATTAAAACAGTCAAACTTTCCTGGAGTCAGTTTAGGAGAGAGTCCTGGACAGTCTCACAAGTTACCCAGCAGCCTGCAGAAGGGAGTGTCCACCTTGGGGAAGTTCTGTTTTGCAAAGTTACGATTTCCTGTATTCTCATATATCTTCAGTGTAACCATAACAACACCCCTGGTCAGAGACCAGCGAGGAGGGACCCTCCCCCACGAAAATGAGCTGGGTTTTGGATCCTTTTAATTAAAGCCCGAAACTACGAAAGAAGAAGAGTTGGAGGAAGGAGTCTTGAGAGGAAGTCTGTGCATGTAATTTTCCTTACTGAAACATAAAAGTAGGAAAATATCAACCTAAAAGATTCTTTTAATAGCATTAGTTTTTTTCAAAGGCATTACTTGAAGACATAGTGCATTTCTTCCTACTTCTACGCTTAAACTCACTACTGTGAGTGATGCTTGTTTGGATAACAACACAGAAGCCCCATTGCTGCTGAGGACTCATAGCAGCACAGTCTTTCGTCCGTGGCAGGGTCACACACACCAGCAGAGTTCTTGAGATACCACGGGGCTCTGGTCACACTCCACTGCTCTCCAGCCACTCATCTCAGCCCCGTTTCCCAACTCTCTGGGCCTCGGTTTTACCTGTAGAAGGGTATTCATAGTGTCAGCCTCCTAGGGCTGTTGGCGGAATCAGGTCAGCTAATGAATGAAAAGTACTCGGCCCAGATAAAGTCAAGGCGGGTCAGCCAGCAGTATCTCCCGCTGGTGTCTTCTAAGCGAGGCCGAGAAGTGATGGGAACCTCCAGGTTGTAAGTGTGGAGACTTGAGTCCAGATACTGCTCTTCCAGAAACTAGGGTGGGAACCTCTTCCCTGCACTGTGATCCAGTTCTTTGGCCTCCAGGCTCAGAAGAACCCATTGAATGTCATTGAAAATTGAAGGCAGTCCAGACCTGAGGCACCCGAGTTGACCTTCCAGTGCCTTTCACCTGTCATTGTCTCCTTCATGTTTTTGGAAAGCTCGATAACATAGGCACAAGTGACTCCACTTGTCTGGGCAGGGGCTTACGGGGCTCTGGGGTCATGACGCCAGGAGCTGCAGAGCTGAATGGGCACAACAGACCTTAGTGTTTTCTACCCTTTGAGATCAGAGGCCATGCAAAGAGACCCAACCAGAGGCAACACCCCCATCTCACCCCTGAAGGCCACCACATAGCAGGTCCCAAGAGCCTCAGTGGCTCCAAGTAGTGGAGTCACAGGATATAGGAATGCATTGAATCTATCAGAAGTGTGGATTCTATTCTATGGCTGATTCTATCTATAAAGGAAGAGGGAATCTATCTCATGGAATTTTGAATTTAAATCCAACAATTCCATATCTACTGAGAATGTGGGACATCAGAGAAACTCAGGGAAAGTTATTACACAGAGTTCACTGTGGGGTACAGAACTGAGTCAGTACGGCTTCCGCTCTAGCCCCAGAAATGGACAGGGTGGTCTGAGAGCCTGAGGGGCACCCTTGGGCCTCAGGGGGAGACGTTAGTGAGCAAAGCATTTTCCTCAAGCCTCATAGAGCCTGCAGGGAGAAGAAAAGGGACCAGCTTGAGCAGAGGCTGTCTCATTGACCAGGAGGTCGAGTTTCCCTCCAGAAGGGTGCAGCTCTGCAGAAGGGCACAGATTGGCCAGCCCCAGCCTTCCAGAAGCCAACGTGGATCAGAGGAATTTTGTAGTTCATTTTGTATCACTGAGGATCTCTGCTTCCAAGTTTTCCTCCTGATCAGACTTCTCAAGAGCTTCTCCATTTTTATTAAATTTTGAGAGACCAAGATCCTGACTTTATTATTTCCACACATTTTATCACGAGCTTTCTTTGCCGTTAACACCTGGTTTTGCTTTCTCATTTTTAGGTAATTTCTTGAGTTTACGGTTTTGTTAATTCTTAAGAATCTTTTCCCTCTGACAGTAGTAAATGTTTCAAAACTTTAGATTTGACTTGGCAACGCGACATTTAGAATTTTCATTGGTAGTTTTGATTTATGATTTTCTCATTAATTCCTAATTATCCACAAATATATTTTGGAGTAGACTGATTTAATTTCTGGCTCAAAACTATTTGAAAGATGCTTTCTGAATCTCCTTTTATTCTTAGAATTTATGCTTTATTATTCATTTGTAGCCTATCTTGATTAAATGCATTTTGGTTAAATAAGGTGATCTCTGTAATTTTTGCTTAGAGGATATAATCAAGTTTTCCCTCAGCCTCCGTATAACCACTTTTTGTAAATAGTCCACGTTTATTTGGGGGATAAGAGCCTAGTCTATATTTGTAGGTTGTAAAACTCAAAGTGTCTGTTAAACATCTTAGTTACAATGTTCAAGTCCTTTTCTTTCTTTGTTTATTGTCTCTTTTTACTCTCTTTTACTGTTATGATAGTTTGATGGTTTCTTCTAGTAATTCTAACAATTTGTACTTATACATATTTCAATGCCACACTGTTTGTGCAGTAAAAAATCCACAACTTTATATGTACCATTGCATTTTTCATAAAATACAAAAATAAGGGCTAAAGAGATGTATTATATTTTCCATACTTCCAGACCAAGCTGTGGAACAACGTTCCTGCTCTGTCCTAATCTCTTTAACCACCAAATTGGGCCAAACCACACATGCTACAGATATCAATTTGCTCAGTAATTTCTGATGTTCTCAGAGTCTCTGCCAGAATCTTTTCCCTAATGTAATCCACCCATTTGTGGAGCTCATTAACTCTTTCAAGGTATTAGTTTGCAATTTCTTACATGGTGGAGTCACCAGAACAACATGAACAGGGTCAAATTTATACCCAGACACAAGGTTTCACTGTTGGCAAGATCTGCCGCTCTCCTTCCTCCAAAAACTGTCAAGATGAAAAGATTCAACCACAGCTGGTTTCAAAGTGAGGCTGAACTGCAGCACCTGCCCTGCCTTGCTGTGTAAACTGTCACCCATCCCAACTGGGGAGAGATTCGTCCATTCCGTGTCCCTCGGTTCATGTGCTTCCATGTCTGGGGTCTGATATTCCAGGGCATTTGGAGAGACAACGAAAGAGACTATTTTCACTCTGGATATTACTTTTCCACAAAATCTGTTTTTAAACCTTTATGGATACTTCTATGTATCTGAATTACCACTCTATAACCATAGATTTGTGGAAGTGGAATTCTCCTACTAAAGGACATATTTGATATGTAATTTGAAATTGCTTGTGGAAAAGCTTGTTTCAAACCACACATTCAAGGTGTGAACATGTTTGTTCCTCCTTAACCTCTTCTGTCAGATATTATCCACTGCTTTTGTTTTATGTGGCAGATAAATTTTTCTCACTTTAATTACTATTTCTTTAAGTATTAGCAAATCTAAACATTTTCCCAAATGTGATAATTACTTATCTTTCTTTTGTTTATTTGCCCATTACTATGTACTATCCACTTTTCTGCTATTATTTATCTATAAGAGCTGTGGTTATAAATGCTATTCATTTGTCCTATTGATGAGATTTTTAAAAATATTCTAAATTGCATGAGGAACCGGGCTGGGTTTGTCTGTCTGATCATCTCACAGTATAAAAAGACACAACAAGATGGGTTGCTATTGTTCTGCTCGTTCTGTAGATGAGAGAATAGAACTCACAAAAGTCAAGAGGACGTCAGGCTGACACAGAAACTAGAGTCCAGTCCTGAAATTCCAGCCATCCTGGTCCTGCAGGCCCTGCACACCTGTTCTCAGCAGAGCTACCTGCTTTCTGCCTTTCAATTCACCCAGAAACATCTCTTGCCCTAAGAAACCCCAGCCACCCCGACAGTCCCAACCTACAATCAGCTTGGTTCAGTGTCCTGCCTCCTCTCACTCAGGGAGTTTCAGTTTTCCAAAATATCTCCGTTGACTCTTAAAGAAAAATAGATGGCTTTATTTTGGTTTGGTTTGTGTTTGAGAAACCAGAGAACAGACCTGTGGATTGAGACGGAGACTCCAGATGAGGCAGCCTCCCCTTAGGCATCCTCCATGAACAGCGGCCAGCTCTGATCCTAATCATCCAGCTTTCCCTGCAAACCTCCTTCCAGAGGCTGAGGTTGACCAGATGTCCGGATCATATTATTAAGGATTTTGGCTGCCGCCAACCTGCTGAGCTGCCCTTCCAGGAGCTGGGGGAGCTAGAATAGTCCCGGGTCCTATTTCACCACAGCAGAGCATCAAGCCTGTATGTCTTTGCAGAACCACCACTTCCCCTGGGGGGACTTCTATGTACAGAAGGCAGGCTGCCCAAAGTGTATGCAGCCGTGCCAGCCAGCGAGGAAAACTGCAGGGTGGCAGAACTTGACCACAGTTGCAAGGAGCCTCAGGCAGTGGAGTTCTCCGTCCAAGTGTGTGTAGGCTATGGACTGCTCACCACCGCGACTTCTAGGTCTCAGCATCTCTTACCGCTTTTTTCCAAGCCCCACAGTGACCCCAGCCAGGCAAGGCCAGCACTGGCCGTGTGAGTTCCTGAATGGTAAACGTGGAGGGTGGTGGAAATTGCTCCCCAGGGACAATGAGGAACGAAATGTGTCTGTGCAACCTAACGTGAGCTAGAGAGAAGTCCATGCCAGGTCAGGGACAGGAGAGGGCTGCTCAGCACTAGGGTTCGTACCCAGGCCTGTCTGCTTCCTCTCCTACCTCAGTTTCTTCATCAGTAACAGAACAGACCTAAAGGCTTACCGTCTGTGAGAACTCATCCAATAGCACATGCCGTATGCTGCTTAAGCCCTAATATAATACTGCTGGGAGATATTACTCAGATTTGAGGTATGGTGCTACTTTAAAGCTAGATTGGAAATCTATTCCCAAAGGTTGGGGACACCACAGAATCTTGTGCCCTTCCGCCCCCGGCCCCACAGCGCGCCAGCCTGACGCTCTGGAAGCCTCCTCTTGTTGTGGCCGCGTGGTGGCGCTGTGAGCCGGCGGGCAGCACTGCCTGGGCTCCCTGGTTTCATTGTTAGGAAGCTAATTTTGGTTACTGCTATTTTTTGCACAAAGGCTTCTTCTCAGTGTTTCTCCATGTAACGCTTGTTTTCCTGCCACTGAGGCTTTGTAGAGTTCGGCAGAGTTATAGAACACTTGGATCGTGCAGGGCGCCATGCTTTTTGCTGGCAGTAGAAGGACGTGTAAGCTGTAAGGTGGCACAGAGCCATACACTGATGCCAGTTTAGTGAGGGGAGGATGGTAGGAAGCGGACAGATGAGTGGACAGACTGGCCCAGCGAGGCTCCGAGCTGCCAACCAAGGGACACCAACACTTCAGGACCAGGCAGTCAGCAGGATAAAGAACTGGACCAGGAAGGAGTCTGGTAAAAGGCAAACCTGTCCTTATTCAACACGGAGCACCTCGCCTCTGGTCACCAAGGATCTCCAAGGACTCTGCCTTCCCAACACCGGTCCTCTTGCCGACTCCTGCTGCAGGGTCAAACTGAATTCAGCCCTGACACCACCCCAGGCACCCGGAGGGAGCACCAGGCCCCGGAGAGTGAGGGCTCGGTCCCAGGACTTCCGGGTGTGGGTAGCAGGTAGCAGCTTGTTCCCCTGCTTCTGAGCCTCCGGCTATGCAGCCGGTTCTCAGCTCAAGTACTTCACCAGAGCAGCTGACAGCGCCGGGAGATGTCTGATGTTCATCCCCTTAGACATGAGCCCGCAGAAAGAAGAGGCAAGCAGGGCGGGAAAGGGCCCAGGTGCCACCCCGGGTGCCTTCTTGTGTTCAGATCCCAGCCAGCCCCTCGGTTTGGGGAACACTTTGCTGCTCCCCAGGGACCCTGGAGGGAATCACTGGCCCTCGGATCAGCTGGAACTCAGCCCCTCTTCCCCTGCAGAGGGGGCTCAGGTTGAAAGTCCAACCCCCTCGCATCCCAACTGCCAAGAGTCCGCTCTTAGAGCTCACGACTCTCCTAGCAGCATTGACCCCGCAGTTCTAAGGACTATTTCAGGAAAGGGGTGCAGACAGCAGACAGACTTCTGTGGCAGAGCACGAGTGTTAGGCACAGTGCTGCAGATGCCTCAGGGCCCCGGTGCCCGCCCTGGGTTCTCCTGCCCTGAGCCCTGACCCTAGCTTTGCTGGGTACTCTTAATCGAGAGTGTTTGTCCTTAGTTAGCCAGAGCTTCCCCAGGGACCAATCTCTTGGTCTTGTGCTTTTGGTTTTGCTTTGGGGGTGCTGAGAGGGTCTCACTGTGTAGTCCAGGCTGGCCTGGGTGCAGGGATCACAGCTGTGCCCCGCAGCATCACCAGGTCTCTTGCTCCGAGGCTGCAGAGCCAGGCCTTCCTAATGCATTGCCTACCTCTGGCCTCTTCTGGCATCTCTGTGTCCAGCCTGGACCCGGGGTTTTTATGGACCGCAGCCTCTGGGGCCAGCAGCCCCTCTGGCCCTTCCTTGTGTTTGTGAGGAGCCAGCTGGGGTCAGACCCTTCGCTCACCTCAGCATCTTTGTCCTGCTTCACGCTGGCAAGGCCCAAGGGACCTGCAGCCGCTTTCTGCTTTCTTCCCACACAGCCAGGAGATTTTCACCTGGTCACCTGACACACGACCCTCAGAGGTCAGAATTCTTTTTACAAGATGTCCCTCTTCTCTTGCCTGTTCCATGCAGGATCATTTGGACAAAACAGACTTCAAAGCACAGCCTACATTCCAACTCTGACCCCTGGAGTATGGCCGGCACACCTTAGCCCGGCTGCCTGCACGCAGTATCTCCGGCTTCAGAAACTGCAAACTAAACATGATACCCCCACACATGTGTAGTTTAAGAATTGAATGCAAACTGAGTGGGGTAGTGCACACCTGTAACCCCATTCCTTAGGAGGCTGAGGCAGGAGGATCACCTTGAATCTGAGACCAGCCAGGACTACATATTGAGGTCAGGGCCACCCTGAGCTACATAAAGAGATTGTGCATCAATAAAAAGAAAGAAAAAATTAAATAGCAGTGCAAAAGGGGAACAAGAAGGTGGAAGGAGGAAGGGAAAGGGGGATATAAAATAAAGCTGAATTGTGTACCCATCTTCTCCTTAATGAACATGACCCTTATGGATTGCCAACGTGTAGTAATAAAAATGATAAAAATTTTAGAAAAGAAAGGAAAACATGTTCTTGGAAGAATTAAATGCAAGATGAGATGTAAAGCATGTGGCACGTCATATCACCTCACCACCCACACGTGACATGCAGGCCACAGAATGGGAGCTAGATGCAATAAACCACGGTATTATTTTTGCATCTTTGAGAAGAAAACACTACGTATTTATATTTATAACCTCTTCCTGTTAGAAGGTGCAGAGAGCTGTTTACAAGGCTTTACAGAATTGTGATCCTCAGGTCTTTGTGGAGCCCAAGTTCCTCCCCAGGAGAAGCCCCATTTGATCACCTCCATAGGCTTCTTCATGTTGGCATTTTTCTTGTTGGCATATTTTAAGGGAATATTGCTATAAATCATATTTTTGCTAGACAAGAAGGTAGCTGGTTACCTGCTTCAAGTGTTCAGTGAGACCAATGAGTCCCGCAGGTTCTGGGCCACCTTTCATGCGATAGTGATTTCCCTTCCGGGCCTCACAGGGCCTGGGCACCATGCACAGTTTTGCAGACTGCGCTCCCAGCCACGCTCCAGCTGGCTGTCACCTGCAGAGCATGAGGTGACCTGCAGAGGTCAGCTTCCTGCCAACTTCTGGACAGCATTCGCCCAGCACAGACTTCCCAAGTGGCCTGAGTCCCCTCTGGTCTACACCTGGGATGCCCTTGAGTCACGAGGTCAGCCTGTCAGCATGGGCTGGTGCTGGTTCGGGAGACACTGATTGAAGCTGCGGTCTGAGGCATTAGGGCTGCTCAGAAGCTGAGGCACCACTGCCCTGGCCCAGGACAGGCCCTGCTCCATCTGGGCTATTGACCGAAAGACATGGATGTCAACAAGACCCATCTCCCCAGACACAGCATCACACTCCTCTCACCGCAGCATTGGGAAGACCGAGGCAAGTGGTTCAAGGCCAGCCTAGACAACTTAGTGGCCTAGGGAGACCCTGTCTGGAAATAAACCAGAGGGGTGGGGTGCCCCTTAGTGCAGAGGCCCTGGGTTCGATCCCTAGTACTAAAGATAGGGTAAAGGAGGAGACGTAGATGCCTAGAATGGATGAAAGGTGGCCAAATCCCAGGACAGAGAGAGGAGAGGAGACGGGCACGTTGGGCCCCGGAGACCCTGAAGCACAGCTTATTTGCTTGCTTTTTCCATTTCCTTCCCTCTGTTCTCCCCCTTCCTCTGTTCTTCAGAACCTCCAGAGTCAATAACCTTAAATCCCAGAGACTGTCGTGGGGGTTTAGAGCTCCAACCACGTGCCATGTTTTAGAAGCACAAAGAAATGTGATCTATTTTCCAAACGCAGCAATAATGAGATCACTCTAGATAACTAATACTATGTTTTCAGAGGACCCAAGTAGATGATAAGCTAATATTTGTACAGTTGACCCGAAGAAATGTGACAGCTCAGAAGCTCTTGGAGAGATGCCCAGAAAGGCACCAATTATTAACGGATTTTACGATGCTGTGTGGAAAGAAACTTTCAGAATTCTTTTCAAAATACATTTTCAGTTTTGCAAATCACTATGCTAGAGTAATGGTGGAATTATTCTTTGACAGCATAATTCCATTTTAACTGTATGGCAATTATATTTTCAGTAGTAATTAGGGGGGAACCCAGCAGCCAGTCAGCTACCCCCAGCCCTCAGCGTGAGAAGGAGGCTCCCTGGAAGACCTCCACTGGCCGCTCCATCCCTTCCTTGCACCCCAGTGTCCACAGAGATGGCATCGACTCCCCCAAAGGCTTCACATATCCCAAAGAAACAGGACTATGTGTCCGTACTTCGCTAGAGGCTATTTTACAAAATGTTCTGAAGACAATTAGGGGGAAATATTCCCTGTTGGCCAATCAGCTTCCAAGGGACAATTAGGTCCACAGAGGAAAAAGAAGGCATTTTGAGGGCATGGTAGCGGGTGCAGCAGCCTCACCCAGACGTTTCTGGATGGTCCCGCTTAGAACTATTCGTCCTTTCTTTCTGTGCGAACTGTTCAGCGATTCAGACTGGAAACCACAAGCTGTGTTAATGGCCAGTGAAATGGCCCCGGCTCCCAAAGGGCCATTGTTTCCCCCTGTTTTCTTCATGCTTGTGTTTCTCTCCCTTCCAGATCTCTGCCTGGCCTCGGAGGGAAAACCTACAGCCCTCTTTCACCGTGGGAGAGACGCACACAGGCCGCACAGCCCTCTTACTTCTCCATCCCACCCTCTTCTCTCGTCACCTGAGAGTGAAGGGGGCTCTACGTGCTCCTCTGTATTTCAGGTCACGCTGATGAATTTTAAAGACACACAGACATTAAGTGTGCTCCAATTTTGTAGTGGAAATATGTGTTTGTTATTTGTTTTAATGGTCTTCTAGAGCCTAAAACTTATCTTTGCACTTCAGGAACTCTTTTACTTCAGGAATTTTAGTAGAAAGTATTAGTCCAAAGCCTAGATACTGTCTTTCCTAGCGTCCTTTGCATTTGGGTGTAGTCACATGACCAGGCTCCACCAATCAAGAGTGACCACAGCGGAACCGTGCTATTCCAGGAAGAAACTGAGCCAGGCTGAACAGGATAATCCGGCCAGACCAGTGGGTTCTGGACAATGATTAGGTTGTCCCTAAAGTCCCTACATTGACTGCAGTCTTGCCCCTGAGGAGCCCTGTTTCTTCCATGCAGAATGCTAAGAGCATTCACACTCCGTGGATGGTCCTGCAGCTATGCGCAAGGACACATTTTTATCCTCTAACACAAGCCGCATTTCACGAAGTTGGCTCTTAAGATTTTGCGATAAAGTCATGAACTCTGCTCAGGGCCTGGTGTATCCCAGTGTAAACTTAGACCTCTAGAGGGCCGAGGCAGGGGGCTCACAAAATGGAATCCAATCTGGGCAGTTGAGCCAGAACTTGCCTCAAAGTAAAATAAAAATGAATAAATAAATAAAATAAAAAATAAAAAGGTATGGGGTATGGCTCTGTGTGACGGCCTGGATTCAATACCAGAAAGTCTATTCATGTTCCCGGGGTGTCTGTGAGCCCCGAGTAGGCTTCATACAACCAGACAGGTCCAAAATCTCTCCACCACCTGTCTGTCCTTCTTTTAGGACAGTGTTTATTGCCGGCTGTCACTGAGGTTCCGACTAGCAACTCTAAGTTTCCGTGCCCGCGGGAAACCTGGACCCTGGGCCACCCTGATTTGTAATCTGCAATTTTGTCTACAGCAGCGGAAAAGGGCCAGGGCTTTTTAGAGTCTGTGTAGGTTCAAGCATGAGGGGACCACTAGAGAAAGGCACTTTCTAATGCACAGAGAATGAGTTTAAGAAGGAAGAAATTATTTCTTTAAGGAGCTGTGATTAGGTAATATGCCACATCGTTGAGAGTACCCATGACCTTCATCTGATTCCCCTTCCAGGAACTCATCCACAGGGCACAGAGCTGCCTCAGAGCTTTAACTCCAAGGCTGTTTGTTTTAGCTTCATAAATGCAGAAACTGGAAACCACCTGGGTAACCTGAGCAGTGGATATGGCTGAGGAACGATAGCGCGTTCCTTTAGGCCAGCTTCAAACTCCACATTCCCACTGGCTCAGCAAACAGCCCCGGAAGTCATCAAAATGGGAAAACGTCAGAAAATTGCACTCAACTGCGCGAAACAAAGAAATGTTAAGAGTGATTCTGTTTGGTGAAAAGGATCGTCAGTGGCCTGCAGTGCTTTCCACACTCTCTGCAGTGAGATTCTGTGATCTACAGATTTCTCTATGGCACGCTTTGAGGTGCTAAAATAAAAAAGAACATGCGCAGCCACGAATGTAAACAGACCGGATCCCAATATTAAAACAAACATTGTGATGAGATTAGATGAAAATGTGACAATAAAACCCAAACAACACGACCAGAGATTGTTAAAAAAAAAAAAAAAAGTCAAAGTAAGAAAGAAGGTAGATCGCTAAGAGGAACAGACAACAATGTGGAAATTTACTCAGGGGAGGGAAGGAGAGAAACACTGTCGTTTTAAAAGGCATTAACCAGGAATGGGCGGCTCTGGGGCGCGCGGGGCCGGAAGCTGACCGAGACTGAGCATGGACACCAACCTGCGGAGGACCAGAGGGCTTCAGGGACACCGGCCGCTTCTGAGCTGTTTTCTTTGTCCCGAACAACAGGAAATACCACTGGTGACCTCCTGGGAGTTTGTCGTGGGCTGAAATGAGAGCAGTTGCACAAGAATGGTATAAATAGCCACTCGATAAAGTTCTTTCTCCTTACACACGCTGAATGGCACAGTGACAAAATATGTAAAGGGAAATTTATTAGACTCACAAGGGAAAGGGAGGGAGATACAGCTGCTCTGTACAGTTGGGAGTCACGGGTGTGCACGCTTGGACCACACCAGCGGCTCAAACTGCTGTTTGCCGGGGTCACAGGCGACACCGGAACATTTTTATAAACTATCACTAGTTTGCAAGCTGCAATGTAGTATTTATGGGGAGTGATTGTGTCTTTTGCAGGTTCACAAAGAAACTGTCAAATTTTAAAGTAGAAATATTTCAATCAGTGTTTATGATGCCAATAGAACATATTCCTCTATTAGTCATTCATTTTTAAATTAGAGAAACTCTTCCTCTACTAATATTTTTAAATGCTCTCCTGGATAATACTTATAAAACAAATGAAATAAAGATTTCAATCGTGATCTGAAAAATAGTCCTATATATTAAAATAAAAGTATAACAATAGAACAAATTCCCTGAACAGAATTGAATATTAGGAATTTGAATGTACAAATTATTTATGAGCTTGTACGTAGTAGAAAAAAATCCCATAAGAGACATGAAAAACATTTGGTAATAAAAGATGTTTATGATATGTGTCAGGATAGGCTGAGACAAAATATACCCATAAAATATCCAAAGTCTGTCAAGAGTTTGCAGAAATTAATTAGGAAAAAAAAATACTCAACAGATCAGAGTGCAAAGGATTTCAGACACAGAGCACACTTCATTAGCGACAAAGTAAACGTGAGTAAAATCAAATCCTGATAGATTCTCACCGGGCTGGACACTGTTCTCAGCCCCCACGCGCCCACCAGCAGCCCTCTGGAGGAGAGTGACATCGTTCCTAATTTGCAGCCGGAGGTGGGATGCGTCATCCACTAAGTCTGCAGCAACAGCTAAGATCATTCCTACAGCCACGTCTCCGTCTACCCGTCACCTGCGTCTGCTTCCCCAGGTCTGCGTCCATGTCGGCCTCACCCACACCTGAGCTCGCACACATCTGCCTCCCTTCTCGTCTCCTGTCTCCCACACCCGGATCTGGGCCTCGCTCCTCTCGAACCTCTGGCTGCCTCCCTCCACTCCTGCCCAGCCCTCTTCTCTCCCGCCCTTGCTCCACGCCTTATTGTGTCCCTGCCCCTGCTCCACGCCTTCGTCTGTCCCCGGGGCTCACCCCTGCACCTCTCTACGGCCCCTGCTAAACTAACCATGGCTGACTCTCCCGAACGGAAAACCCTGGCGGAGCTCACTGCAGACAGCAGACAGTGTGCACAGATCAGAAGCCTGACAGAGGGTCACAGCCTCCACGCCAGACACCAACAAAGTGACTAAACGTGTCCTGGGGGAGCCCTTGTGGCTACTGGTAGGATATTTGTGCTCCTGGATCCACATCCATAGATAACACAGGTGGGTGGATAGATAGGTAGGTAGATAGGCAGAGAGATGGTAGACATACAGGCAGATGATAGATGCTAGCTGGCGGCTGGGTAGTGGCAGAACTGGATCCCAGATGTGTTGACTCTCTTCCTCACACTCTTGCAAGCCACATACCCCACCACTGCTCTCAGGCTGGCCCGGACCCTGGGTCACTGGAGAGTTTGAAAACAACTCAACAACAACAAAAAGACAAAAACCAAAGCAACCAGACACCCAGTTCAGGCTCCAGCCCAAAACAATGCACCAGGGCCCTGGGATCGTGCCAGGTGCTGCCAGTGCTGACAGCTCCCAGATGCCCAGCAGCTGCTGCTCCTGCTGTGCAACCAGCCTGGCCTTTAGGCTCCATCTAGGAGCCAAGCCCCAAGATGCAGATAGCAGCTGTGAGCTCTGTGAGGGTGGGGTGCCAGCTGCCCGGTCACTGCAGGGTGACGGCCTCGGGGTGTCTCAGAGGTCACCTCTGTCTGTCCATGAGAGGAATGTTTTCAGTGATCTCCTCTGGCTGATCTGAGCTCCTGATGAGGTTCTCCTGGTCTCATTTTGGGGTCAGGAGAAGAACACCTGAGGTTGGGAGGTGGAGCGGCTGAACTTTCGCCTACATGATACCTGCTTATATAGTTTTCTTACACTCTCACTTCTCTTGTGTTAACTTTCTGAGTTTATGCTTTTCTTCTAATTAAAAACTTTTAAAATTAACTCAGTGCTTTTTCAGTGAAAATATTACCTTGTGTGGGGATTAAGACGTCAACATTCACCCTTACAGCGTACCAAGCTTCCTGTTAGGTTGGTCCTCCTTCATCCCAGCTTCACCCAGACATAGTCCCCGCACTGTCTAGAGAAGGAGCCTCCTTCCACCTGCACCTACTCAGTCTCAACTCTTCTGCCACAGGGCCTTTGCACATGCTCCCTTCAGCCGGGAACATTCTTCTCTTCCTATTGCTCATGCTTTTCACCTTGTACTCTTCAAGTTTAGCCCAAGCTCCACACCTAGGGTGGTGGCATTGCTCCTGGGACCCCGGAACTGTGCTTGAAGCTATGCCTGGGGCATATGAGAGAATGGCATGCGTGTCGATTAGTGAGTGTATGCCTTCCTGATAAAACTGCAAGGCCACAGCTCTCTGATGTTGTGCACCACTGAGTCCGATCTCCAGTGAATTCTTTGAGAAGATAAATGGGCAGGTGGGGCTTGAAGGCCAGAGCGCATGTGTGCCGAACCACCCCGGGGGCAGGTGTGTCCGCACCCACCATTTCAGCACATGCCGAAATGTCAAGAGCAGGAAGCAGAACCCAAGTCCCCGCCTTGAGTCGGATGCTAAGGGTCGGACTGAATGAGATGGAGAATGTACGGTGTTCATTACCGCTTCAGGAGGAGCCGGGACAGTTTTCTTGAGTCTTTGGCTGCAGTTCAGCTCACAGAAGGCCGCCATGCAGGGTGATTCTCAGAGAACCTTGACCCATCCTTGGTCCATGCAGTTGGTGGCCCAGGGGTCTCTTGCCTTCAACTCTACCCTGGAACCCCTAACTTCACACCTCTGAAGCTGGCACTGTGGTGGGCCCTGCTGCAGGCTGAAAAACGTGCTCCTTCCCCCAGTCTCCACCTCTCCCACAGGCACACAGCCCCTCCGCAGCCCTGGGAACACAGTAGGGGCTGGGAGGAGGCTCCAGCCAAGCCTGCCGCACACTGGGGCCAGGCCTGGATGCCCTGCCACTGCCGGCTCAGTGTGCAGAAGGATGGACAAACACAGGCTGAGACCACCGTGCCCATCCTCAGACAGTCCCCGCCGCCCTGCAGAAGCATCTGAAGGGGCCTTGGGCTCTTATTACATCGGCCCTGGCCACTGTGACTTAAACCCCGAGGCCTCACCCGGAAATGACAAGAGGTGATGACTTACCACACAGGTGCCACGCAGAAGATGCCGGCCTCTGGAGCTCACTGCATCCCCTGGTAAATAAAAGCGGTGATCTTGCAAAGGAAATGAAATAAAGGATTGAGAGCAGAAAAGGGCCTGGGAGATCATTTAGCCCTGTTCTCCTGTTAAGGATGAAGTCAAGGGCCTGAAAGGTGCCACTATTTGTCCAGGCTGCCAGCTCATCAGCGGGGACCCTCCGCCGGGCTCCCCACCAAGCCTCAGCCCAGCCTTGGGGAAAGAGGGTCCCTCAGGCCCCAGATGCCCCTTCTGCCAGCCACTGACCAGGAGGTGGGGACAAGGAAGGGTGGCAGCAGGGACTGCCTGGTACCCAGCAGCCTGTTTCCAAAGGATATTTCCAGATATGGAAGCATTTCACAGCCCACAGCGCATTCCAAAGGCGGATTTCACGAAGTGCCCCTCCAGGGAGAAATAATAGTGGGGTTTTTAGAAAAAGGGGAAAGCAGAGGGCTGGACGTTTCTACTGTCTGTGAAAAACCCCAGAAACCACAGCAGGAAGAAATGCGACGCAATGCGGCTTTCTGCCAACCAGGGAGGACAGACAGACAGAGCTCCTTAGACGAGTCTTTGCCGGAAGGGAAAGGCGCCCCTTCCAAGCACAGGCCATTCCCACGGTCTCTGCACACTCTGCCTCCAAGGGACAAACCAGGGGCCCTTCGCCTCAAGCTGACGGAATGCTGTAGGCGGCACCCATAAGGCTTTGCAACCAGGGTAATTAAAGATGGAAGTAGTTGTCTACAGTGCCACCCCAGGAATGAGTCACTGGCCCTAATAACAAACAGCAAGAAATTGGATGTGTGTACTAAAAACTAAACAGAGATATTTTAAAAATCATGCTGTAGATTAAATTTGGTCTTGTGGAAAATTTAAAATATAAATCAGGAGCCATAGATTTGCTCCTACGTCTCACTGGCTTGGTTGGGGCCACAGTCAGTGTGGCCCCTGTGGTTGTAGCTGCCCGGGGAGAGAAAGCCGTGTTTCAGCTCTCGGCTGAGTGGTTTCTGGGGCCTCACAGCCCCACATCTGGGAGCTCAATTACAAGCTGCTTATGAGGACCAGAGTAGACTCAGAGGATCTTTGGAGAAATGGTCCATAAAACATATTTGGATGAACCTAAAATAAGCACAGAGCTTTCAGGAACCCCAGCTTTGGAAACCCAGGCGAAATGAAGGATGCAGAGCTGATAATGTGCATAACACTTCCTGTTGCGTCTTGTATCATTTTTTTCTCTGCTCCTTTCTTTTTCTTTTTCTTTTTTTTGCTTTGCATCTTTTTATTAATACCAACAATAATTGCTAAAATGTTCTCAGGCAGAGAGATAATGGTACAACACTCTAAAAAATGACAATAGTTGAGAGAATTCCGAGAGCACTTTATCCCGGTCACAGAGCCCTGATCAGAACACAGGTTCAATGCTACAACTTCGGGGAAGAAAGACACAGACAATTCGGGCCAGTTGGCCAACTCCCATTTCCAAATCTGAACCAAGGAAGGACAAACTGCCCTTCTCAGCCCTCCGTGCAGCTGCGGAAGGGGCTTCAGACAAGAACACAGATCGGTCATGGAGGAAAAAGAGAAAAAACAGCGACTAGCCCAATTGCTTGTACCAGCAACAAGGAAAGTGACCTGATACTAAGTTTACTAGAAAAATGCGGCAAGAACAAAGTAGCAAAAGGTTGCGAGCAAATTACAATTATTGCAATTGATGCAGAATTTAGTCATGCTCAATATGTACCAATGGAGAAGATTCTCAGCACCCAAAGGACGTGAATTTCCTTAGCTTGGCACAGCTGTGTGTCAGACACGTGCCATAATCATATATGCCCGATGGAAAAATTATAAACACATTCCTTGTTAAGATAACAGACAAGTATTTCCACTGGAGCTAGAGTATTGCCAGGGGTCCTGGCTGACACTCCAAGAAAAGCAACAAATAAAGGCTGTAAGAGTTTAAATGGAAGAGATTTTTTAAAAAATAGTCACAGCATGATTATCTACTTCAAAACCCAGCACACAGAGTAACAGAGCCAGTGATTGTCAATCAAACCTTGGCTACAAGACCAGTCTTTAAAAATCAGCAGCATAGTGCAATCATGATGTGTATATGTAATGTACCAATAAAGATTAAAAATTTTTTTTAAAAAAATCAGCAGCATATTTCTCCATTGGGCAAAGAATGAAAAATGCCATCAAAGTATATGCATTCCCAGGGCAACATACTGTATTCTGACATATTTAGGGATCAACATAAGGAATAATATACAAAATTTCTCTGGTGAAATTGCAAAATGATGTTTAGGCCATAGAAACTGAATAAATGAAGAGATATTCTCTGCTTTCAGATGAGATGATTTAATATTATGAAGATGTCAGTTATCACCAAACTAGCTCATACATTTATTTTATGCAGCCCCAATGAAAATACCAACCAGACTTTTTTTTAAAGAACTTATTTTCAAAACACATAAAGAAATACGAGTACACTAACATTTAAGTCAATTTTGTGGAAGAGTTGCCTTAACCGGTAGGAAGACACACTTCCGGCTCCTGGGAGTGAAGCACTGAGTCTGGAGAGGGGAGAGGGAGGAAGCTCAGGAACAGACATGTGTTATGGCATCCAGTGGGTGCTGGAGCCACACATCAGTGGAGAAGGACAGGGTAACAGCTGATCGTGGGGAAACCAGTTCACAGGAGCAAAACATTAAATTGGATACTTACATCATACCATAGATAAAGGTACACTCTGTTCGGGTTAAAACTCAAATGTGAGTGGGCATGGTGGCTCAGAGACAGCAGATCAGAGACCAGGGTGGGCAACTTGGGGACTTACTAGTGATAATTTGCCTCAAAAATATTTTATTCAAAAAGTTACGCATAAGAGTGTACGATTAGTGGAAGAAAATGTAATCTAATGTTGTGTGAGTTGGGTTAGAAAAGTCCTTCCGATACAAAACTCCAACAGCACAAATTTTGTATAGAACCTGGTAAAATCCAGTCCATTAAAATTAAGCATAGTATTCAAAGATGGACACAGTAGAGCAAGTTGTTAAACAACAGAATTACATTGGCTAAAACTGGCAATGGATGTGCCTAGAGAATGTACAAGAAAATCTTCTCTTATGGTTATATCTAGATATGCCCTCAAAGCTTAATCCACCCGAAGGTGAGGCTTTGGACCACAGTGTAGAATATGGGGACTCAGAGTTGACTCCCTATTCAGAGGCGGGGCCTGGTGGTCACTGGGGGCGTGGCCTGGACGAGTTCATCTCCCTCCCAGCTCCTCCCTTCTCTCCCTGCTTCCTGTCCACCATGTGCTCAGCAGCTCTCCTCCGCCAGACCTGTCGCTGTCTTGCTTCAGATCCCGCTGACTATGGACTGACATCCTTATGAACCGTGAGCCAAAACACCCATTCCTCCTTTAAGCTGTGTCAGGTGTTTTGTCCCAGCAACAAGGAAAGTGACCTAATACTAAGTTTACTAGAAAAATGTGGCAAGAAGAACAAAGTAGCCAAAGGTTGCGAGCAAATTACAAGGACAAAAGCCCAAATGATGTAATTCATTAGGTAAAATCAGAAAAGTGGAAATTTAAGCAACTATCAGAAATCACTGCATACCTTTGGGGTACCACCGACTAAACAAATGAAAACGTGGAGCAATAGGATCTGTTGGGAGACGTTAGAGTAAACAGCCACTTGGGATGATCTGGCGTTCTGTGGTCAAGCTGGGTGATGTTACACTCACTAGAGCAGAATCTCTGGGCCTGAGAGGTGAGCCTGGCACTGGGGAGGTACCGACTGTCCTCCACAAGGAAAGACCCTTTTCAGCAAAGGCTCAAAGCCAACAGTCCAAGTAGAGCTTTGGGAAGTCTCTTCTACCAAAGGAACAAGAACTGTTTTCTAGGGCCCAGATGTAGGAGGGGGCTATGTGAGCACCTCAGGCACTCAGCAGGCACCACACCAGGAAGGTATGGGACAGAGACACAAGGACAGATGTCCAGCAATGAGCCAGCCTCACCTGGGCCAGTTGAGATGGCACTGTGCCTTCCAGGAGAGATGACTTGATACATCTACTCTCTCTAAGGAGATAACATTTATAAAAGCTGAAGATCATCATTTTTCTTTATCTTAGCACCTGTCTACCCATACTCCATTAATCTGGAAGCATCATTATTTTTCTGAGCATTCCAGAGATATTTATATTATTGAAAGGCTTATTTGCAGGAATATTCCACCGTGATACCACAGAAAAGTAGGCATATGTCCTAAGAAAGGAAATTTAGTCCATGGGAAAGACATAAGAATTCTACATTTGAACACAGCAAATAGTAGAGATTTAAAATACCATGAGCACAAGCTGACTGTGTGGGAATGTAGGCTTCTTTCTCAGAAGCTGAGAGGACAATCAAATCAGCCCTTTCCGATCAAGAGTGGATCAATCTGACAGTTAGTGGCAGCCTTGAGCAGATTTTCCCCAGCAATTGCAAAATATGCATTTTTGAGTTCACATGGAACACTTCTCAAAATTGATAATTAGGCTGTGAAATAAGCTTCAAACTTTCAAATGAAGGCTGGGTGTGACGGCTCATGTTTGAAATCACAGCACTTATGAGGCAGAGGCAGGAAGATTGCTGTGAGTTTGAGGCCAGCCTGACCTATGTAGTGAGTTCAGGACCAGCCTGAATTACAAAGCAATACCCTATCTCAAAAAACTAAAAGAAAAAAAAAAGTTCAAATGAAGTAGCTTACAGAAGATAGTCTCTGTCCATAGGGATTTAGCCCAGAAAATAATATTGAAAACATAACTAGCTTCCTATAGATTTGTAACACTAGTAGTGTGCTTCTAAATAAACCCTTGATCAAAAAATAAACTATAATCTACTCTAAATGATAAAAATTTTTCAAAGTGAATGATGGTAAAAGTGTTCAGATCTAAATTCATGGGCTAGATCTTTAAATGTGTATAGCTGAGAAATACACAGCCTTAAGTGTAGTTATTAGAAAACAGAAACAGTCAACATAACAATGCCAATACATCCCAAAAAGCTACAAAAAGAAGAATAAACTAAATCACAAAAAAGTGAAAAGAAGGGACAAGTACAAAGTGCAGAAATTAACTAAAGAGAAAATAAATGGAGAGAGAACTGATCAAGACAAATCTAGTTATTTGAAAATGTCGATGAAATGAATAACTCCTGACCAGTTTCACTTCACAAAGAAAAGGGAGAGAATGAGCACACACACACACACACACACACACACACGACTACATATCATCATGAAGTGGAGATGACCATCCAGGATTCTTAGGCATTAAAAACAACTTAAAAGAACGTCAGAAAACAGCTCTACAGTTTGAATTTAGAAAATCAAGTGGAATACCCCCAAAGGAAATAAAACATAAAACAAGCCAAATCAATAGAAAGTATGAATAACCTTCGATTCCCTTAATGAAATTAATCCATTTTAAAATTATCTGCACAGGAACCTCCATCCCCACACGGTAGATTCTCCTAAACATATGGGGTCACCCTATCTGGTCTCCCAGACAATAGCCAGCCTGGTTCAGCAGCAACGCCCCCCCAAGATATGTTTTCAGACCCACCTCATTATCCCCAACTTGACCCTGTACACCATTTGCTGTACATCACACAACTGAGATCTTATGAGTTCTTTTTTACACAATATTAACAATTGGTAATTATTACCAAAGCAGAATTAATTTTTATTTTTCACTGCTAGAAAGACGCTGAACAAAATCAGCACTTACACTTGTTCTTGAAGGAGAACCAGCCAGCACCAGTGAGCTCCGGGGTAAACGTGAAGAGTGGCCTTCACCTAGCTAATGATCACATTAAGGCCAAGCTACAAATCATGTGCTTCCTTTTCTCCTCATTTGGCAGTTGAATTTTTTGGTTTTTTTGGTTTGTTTGGGGTTTTTTTGTTTGTTTGTTTTTTGTTTTTTCCTGTTTTTCTGCTTAATAGTTTTTTGAATGATCTCCTGTGGTTTGAGAGACCTCCAGCCCTGGCCAGGTGGTCCCATTCAATGCCTGAGTGGGAGGCGCCTGGGTGGGAAGTCAGGCTGGAGTCAGGCTTAAAAACAAGGTAGAGTTAGAAGGACCAGGGCAGGTCACCCTCGGGCCAGGGCACCATCCAGAAAGGGTGGGCACAAGCAGTCAAAGCAGCTGTCTATCCTGGGGCCTCAGCAAGGCCCAACAGAGGTCTCAGCAGGGCATGGAGTAGGGGATGTACAGGTTCCTTACATCTCTGGAATATCCTTGGAAAGGAAAGCAAAGTATATTGCTTCCCTGTGTTTACTGAAACATCCGCACACTTTACAGAGTTTCACAGCACAGAAACTAGAAATACAAGTGGGAGGAGCTGCTCCTCACGTGGTCAGAAGACCACGCCCCCAGGAACAGGCTCCTCCCAGTCCCCCTGAGCCCAGGGCATGGGGGTGACGCAGAAGGCTGCGCTTTTCCGGACCTGGAACTCACACAGCATCAGCTTGAGGACCTTCCTCTCTGCACAGGAAAACCAAGGTTCACTTTACAGGAAGGATTTCAGAAAACTGACCAAGGTTATAATTCCCGAAATATAACCCGCAAGCATCTTCAACCGAGGCAGGCGTGAAATCTCAGAGGTCGATCAAAAATGGCCAAGCTGTGGGCTGAGCAAGAGCCCGGGCATGTCAGGCGGGAGCCGCAAATCCACCCTTTACTGAGCTAGATGACGCTAACCCTGCACGATGCCTTTCAAAAGCCGAAATTTTCCGTTCTTAACTATTCCGGTCTTTTAGAACTCCTTGAGAAAGTGAGCTATTTTATTTTAAAAATAAAATTTGATGTCTGAAAATTAGAGCTGACAATTTTCTCAGGGTAATAAAGGACAGTTTCTAAGATACTGGAATTTGAACATCAGAATTATGGCTTCCAAGAGCAGAGTCTCGAATGAAATATGTGCCAAAGCAAAGTGCTCTGAAAATGTAAATCATCCTCCCGTAATAATCTGTTAGCATCCCTCACTTATTTACTTGTCAAAATAACTTTCCTGAGGAGAAGATTCTGCCGCGAGGCTCTGATTTACTGCAGTGCTCGGGCGGTCGCATTGGAGGGTTGGACGCAGCAGGATCGGCGCAGACAGAATCAGTGATTTAGTCATATGGCAGCTCGGGAATAAATTCACTGTCCTGTGACGCGCGAAATTTACCATACCGTGCGAGGGGTCTGGAGCTCTCTGTACAGCCTCATGCTTGGCTCTGAGCACCTGTAAGTCGCTTACAGCAGAGAAGAGGCTTGCCGGTTTTGAACTCTCTGCTGGGGAGAGGAACAAGTTCATATTTAATTTAAATTCTGTGATTAATATGATACATAGTCTCTCACCCCTCTTGTGTTTTCTAAACCAGCAGGTATTGCTAGTGAAAGGCTTCGCGTTCTCGGAGGTGTCTTCGAGAATTAGAAGGAGCTTCTCACAGAGCTGAAGTCTGAGACCAAGGCCCTGTCACCTCATGTGGAGTTGACGAGAGACTTCACCCTGTACGAATCTTGCAGTGCTGTCTAAAGTCACTGGAACCCTTGGGAGTGAGCCCCACACACTGTCACACTTTGAATCTACCGCTGTGCGTCTTAGAAATCGACTCTGCTGTCTACTCAGCCTCTCCAGTATTTCTTCCATCCTCATCCCATATGTTGTTTTCTCTTCCTTCTCTCTGGTCCATGTCGCAGACGGCAGAGCAGGAGCCCAGGGGACACCCCAGCACAAGCACCGGCTCCAGCGACGCCGGCAGGTCTGGGGGAATTGAGTAGGTCTGCTCTATAAAGTCTCCTGCACACTGAGTTAATGAAAAGGAACCAATCTACACAGAATTAGTAAAAGCTGAACCTTTGCTCTAGGGAAAAATAGAGGTCGAGGCAGTGTGGAGGCTCTGGCCGCCATGGCCTCGTCACCTAATCAGTACGCAGACTTGTCTTGAGAGCGCGGCCGCGGGGGGGGGGGGGGGAGACCCGTGTAATATGCGCTCCGGACTCATTATCCCTGAGCTCGCAGCCGGCGGCACCGTGAATCCTGCTGCACGAAGCTCTCTGGACACGTGTCTCTTCTCCCCAAGGCACGTCACAGCCTTCTATTTATGCAGACTAGACAGCTCATTAGCACGACGCTTAGGAACCTTTCCCAGCAGCAAAATCACCCACCGAAAAAGCCAGAATGTGGAAACAGGGCACTAACGAAGCTGCGCAGGCTCTTGTCCTCACGTGGCCCCTCCCTCAGCCGCAGCCAGGAAAACACACCGCTGACTCTGTTTCCCCGGTTTTGTGCCCATCTCCCCATGACCCGAGCGCTAGGAGCAGAGATTCGAGGCTGTGATTAGAGGATCCACGAGTAATGAGCCCAGCAACTGCGCTTCGTGTCTCCGCTTTGAGCTCTGTCTCACTTCTCCCATTTTTATATCAGTCTGTGTTTCTAGTACGTGATGTCTGTATTTCCTGTGTGGAGCTGCGACGCGGAGCTGACACTGAGTTACTTTCTTTGTCCCCTTCCCATCTCCTCCCTCTCCGTTCCCTCCATCTCTTCTTCCCCTTCCCATTCGAGTAAGTTCCATCTCTCTACTTCCCATCACCCAACTTCATTTTTTGCTCATTTATAATTTTAGTTTCTCATGTAGAGAAGCCATGTGATATTTAAGCTTGTGCATCGGATTCACTTCACTTAACACTGTTGTCTCAAGGTGCATCTGTTTTCCTACAGTTAACTCAAGTTTATGCTTCTTTACAGCAGAGTAGTGGTCCACTGTGTAAATACGTCACTTCCTTGACCCGCTCATCTGTTGATGGACATATCGGCCGCTTCCAAGACAGCTATGATGAGCTGGGCTGTGTCCCTGTCATATGACATCTTTCATGCTTTGGGGATGATATGTAGAAAGAGAACAACTGGGTCGGATGGAATTCCCACTGGAATTCTGAGAAATCTCCACGCTGCTTTCCGTAGTGGTTGTACTAGTCATATGCCCATCAACAGTGGAAAAGGGCTGCTTTATCTCCATCAGCATTGGTTCTTATTTGATTTATTGATGACGGCCATCCCTTCTGGGGGGAGGTTTTAATTTGCATTTCTATAATGGCCAGCTGTGTTGCCATTTGTACTTTGTGATACTTCATTTGTGACGTATCTGTTTGTTTCACTTGCCCATTTTTTGACTGAGTCATATATTTGGGAGGGATCCTGACTTTTTCGAGTCTTGAGTTTTGGTACTTCTTTTCTCACTCTGTAAGTCTCAGTCTTTTTATCTGCATCACCAGGTGGAAGAGAAGACAGTGGAGAGTCTTCACACTGTGCTCTGGGGACCCAGGCACGAGGGCCCTGGGGGCCGCCCTCTGCTTCCCCCCTCTTCCTGACACATCCTCTTTCGTACACAATTTCTCTCCTGCTCTGACTGCACACAGCGACTCCACAGGTCTGCCACACCCCAGCGCCTGTGGCCAATGCAGGGGGCTCAGCCCCTTCCCCGGCCCTGGTCCTTAGTCAGTGAGGCAGAAGCAGCTACTCTTGAGAAGGGAACGCTGCTCTCGTTTCATTTGGACAATGCTCTGAAGATCTTGGAAGCCCAGTGTCCCCATCAGCCTTCTCCTGCCTGAGGACAGGGCCATGCAGAGGATGGTGGGATCAGGAGGCGGGGACAGAACAGTAAAGGGGGGCCTCGGAACCCAGCGGCCATGGGGTTGAGCCTCTGAACTATGCTGTGCCTGAGGAAGCCAACTAACCCTGGAGACTTTGCAGGAAATGCACTGAAAAGATGAAGTTTCTTGTCTTACGTTAGTTGGAGCTGCATTTCTGCCACTTGGGGAAAAAGCAAAACATCCATCTTTGCGTTATAAGAATGGACAAGTTACTTTAGGAATCTTTCTTCTTCTATTTTCATAATTCTTCTCTTTCTCCACTTACATCTCTCTTCTGTCCTATACCTGAGGCTGCAAACTCGAGTTCACCATTGTCAGTTCTGAAACAGGCCTCACATCTATTACTCAGCTTTTATTGAACCACAGGAAACTGATCTCTGCCCCGCAAGTCCGGACTGATTTCCTTCCCAGCAGAGGTGACCGGCCTTTAATTTTTAATCAGACATATGGCACCTACCTGCCCAAGGGCTAAAGGCAGAAACAGCTGAATGGCCCTGTGTGGGTTGGAGGAAGTGGGGGGTTGCCCTGTGCGGCCCAGACAACAGCCTGCTGCTGACTCAGTTTCCTGTATTTCCACTCTCGACTTCCTCATGGCTCCCTCTGGCCGGATCTCTGGTACAGAAGCCAGCAGACCCAGCACGCAGCGCGTGGCAGCTGCTGTTTCCCTGGCTCCGCCAGAGCCGTCATGAGACTCTGATTTATCGCAGCAGGGAGCCCCTCTCAGCTCACCCCATCATTTGGAAGCTGAGGGCCGCTGTCACCAGCCCAGACTGCTTCACATTATCGATTCCCCCACTGGGCAGAGAAGTCTGCTGTCCCTGGAGGAGGTAGGTGTGAGTCTAGTGTACACTCGGTCTGTTTTATTCCGTGACCTTCTCGAGGTGGGCACAGCCACTACCTGCTGGGCCGGTACTGTGTGGGGCATGTTTGCTACATTAACTCGAGTAATTATTACAAACCCTGTCAATAAGAGGTATGTTTTCGTGCTTTGTGGAGTAGGGCACTGATCTCCAGGCCCGGCCCACACCACTCAGGAGTGACAGTGCCAGGCTGTGCCCAGGCCTGTCTCAGTCCAAAGCGCACAGGGCACCACAACCCTCACTGCGCCTGCTGGGCAGGGGAGAGGACTCTCTGTACCTTTGCTCCCAGGCAGGGCAAGAAGAGTCTCGTAAGACACAAAGAATTAATCTCTGAATGGCAATTTTCCTTCAGAGAGTGAGATGTCCATCTTTGTCTCTTTGTTTTCATTTTACTTTTTGAGAAAGATCCTCATGATGTAGTCCCAGTTGGCCTCTAACTTGCTGTGCCACCCAGGCTAGCTTGAACTGCACTAGCAAACCTCCTACCTCAGCCTCCCATGTGCTGGGACTACATGTGTGCTGCACCAACCCAACTTCAAAGAGCCTTCTCCGACAAGACCCTCTGTGTCCTGCCCTCATCTAACTGCTTGCAGCATTGTTCTTGAGAAGCTGAAGCTTCAAGGTCTCTGGTGGGTCTACCTTGTATCTGCCTTTTGTGTAATAAGCAGGAGCCCCACTCGGAGAACAGCCTGAGCCCGGAGACGGGGAGCAGTGGGACTGGAGAGCGGGGACGGAGCTCACGGTGCTGGCCACCAGCCGCCGCTGGCCACGTGGGATGCGGGGCTGTCACAGTCACAGGTGTCCCAGGTTCAAGGGCAGCATGACAAAGAACGTGAGATGCCTCTTTTGTAATTGTTTTATGCCACTGTTTGTGGACATGGTATTTGGAGGCCGCTGGGTTAAGTAAAATATATGATCACAGTTGGTTACACCTGCCCCTTTCCACAAGTTCCACATGACCCCCCCAATCTTAAGTTACCCATGGAGCGCACATTAGAGGTCGGGAATTAGGTTTATAGTGTAGAGCGCAGGACCGGATGGCTGAAATGCTGGAGCGCATTAGTGGGGCTCCTCCAAGATCATTTGGGAGCATAGGGCTTGGCCGCGGCAGGAAGAGAAGAGTTCAGATGCCAGGAAGTCGAGGGATAGAAGAGGGTACTTTATGAAATCATTAAATATTCAACAGTATTGCATCTATGATGCTGATGAGATGATGATGAATCTGTAGCACACTGGAATGGGGTGAATGGGCAACTTCAGAACTTCGTTAAAGTTGCAAAGTAATAATGTCCACGATGTGACCTCAAAGAGGGAGCTGGTGTTCCCAGCAGGCACGGTCTCTGTCACATACATAGGAGCGTGCAGAGGTCACCGGACCTCCTAGGATTTGGGCCGAGCTGGGTTCACACGCCTGTCACGTCTGTCCAGCTGCTCCTCACCGGCCTCACCCTGGTCTCCTGAAGTCCTCTACTGTCCGCTCCTGCTAGCCCCATATCCCCAAAGCCCTGACCACACACTTGGCCAGAGTGAATAAGGCTTGAGGAGGAGACTTGCACAGTGACAACAAATCCTGCTGTGTGAACGGTGGGCAGTAATCCGGATGGCACAGGGTGACCTGCTAGAACTACGAGGAAAGTGAGCTCAGGCCCTGTCTCAGGATAATGGAGTGCCAGCTCCATCTGCTCCTGGCCAGGATGCAGAGTGAGTGCTTATGCGGCTAGGTGTCCACTCATGTCCACACGGTCAGGGACGCGCAGGTCCCGGCTGGCCTTACAGGCTCCGAGCAGACTCGCAGCTCACCTTGAACCAGAGCCTAGCCTCACTCTAGACAGAGCTTGAGTTAATAAAACCCATCACACTTTCCCCCTTGGAGTCTGACGTGAGGTGGGAGAATGGACGCTGGTCTGGGGCCCCCCGAGGGGTGCCATTCCATCCCGGAACCATGCCGGGGCATGATTGGCCCTCCCCACACTCTCCCAGGCCTGGCATCCCTCCAGGCAGGAGAACAGCAGTGCTGCCAGTGCCTCAGGCAGGCGGGCTCGAAGGCCGGGCCCCACACAGCTCTGCACTCCCTGCTTCCCGCCCTGGACCTCAGACCTGTGCTTCTCTGGAGTCCTTCCCTCGAGCTCACCCCTCAACCATGCAGGACTGGCAGGTAGGGGCACATAGCTCAGCCCGTGCAGACATGGCATCATTCTGCACAGGGTCCAGACCGCAGCAGTGCACACTCTTCGGGGGGACCGCGGGTGAGTTTCTTCATTTCTTAGAACTGCAAGCCCCTTTTCCAAGCGCAGGTGAGGACCACTGCCCTCCTGGACCCAGGGGGAGATCCAGAGAGGAATCACGGGTGGATGCCAGGCCTGGCCCAGCCCGGCCGATGGAGGTCCCTTCCCTCTGTCCTTCCCTCGCCATCTCTGCAGCCGCAGACCTGAGCCTCTACCTAAGCGTCATTTACAAGAGGAGCCATCATCACCATGACAGCCACAGGTCACTGAGACACAGTCTCCACCAGATCTGCACTAACGGGGGCCCGACCATGTCACAGAGGCCTGGCCCCGGATGGGGAGCCGCTACACTGACTGGCTGGAATCCTTTGTGTACATTCTGGGTCCATAGGGGACCTAAGGGCATTGCTTTAACTTCCGGTGGGAGAATGTGTGATGCCAACAGTTCCTGCCAGCTCTGGAGCCACTGGTTAAAGAGACATCTCCCAGTTGTTTTGCCATTTCTTGGCTACTGTTTTCCAGATAAACCCCCCCACCCATTCTCAGTTTTTTCCTTCTTCTCTTGGCTAATTATAAATCTGCAGTTGACATACTGTTATAGACTTACATTTACCGTCATTGCTCACGTCCATCCCTCTTCTGCTTTGCTTAACTGAGAAATGTGATTTTTTTTCCAACTGATTAAACATCCTTATAAAATTCTGTTTCCAGGGCCAGGGAGTTAGCTTAGTGGTTCCGGCGCCTGTCTCGCAAGCGCAAGGACCTGGGTTCGATTCCCCGGTAACCACATAACAATACTGGGTGTGGAGATCCACACCCAGCAGCAACCAGTACCACATACCACAGTGCCGGGCGTGGTGGCTCACGCCTGTAATCCCAGCACTCGGGAGGCAGAGGCAGGAGGATTGTGATGTGAGTTTGAGGCTGAGCTCAGGGCCAGCCTGAACC
>PVIR01000790.1:60799-86118 GCA_004026965.1 Petromus typicus | reverse complement strand
CCCCCCCCCCCAAAAAAAAAATTCTGTTTCCATCAAAACTCAATTTGAAAAGGTTTACCATATTTTCCCGATTCTCTACCTTTGTTTTCAGTTTACTTTCATTGGAGAGAAGACTTCAAGAAATCAAAATATCATTGTACAAACAATGTAGCTGCTCCTCTGCTCTTAGCAGTAGATAGAACTTTATATCATGTGGGCCACTTCTCAGACTCTTAACTACTCTGTTGGAGAGATGCAGTCTTATTTCTCTCTTTCTCTTAATACATCCATTCTATTTAGACTTCACCCCGATTTAACTGGCCAGGTACATTTCTTTATAAACACCTTGGAGTGCTGCTGTGCCCTCATTTCTGAGGATCCAGGTCCAGCACAGTCACTGCTGGTGAGTACACCGCCCAAGGACAGCTGATCTTCTCAGCCAAGGCTCCCTGCGAAGGGCCTTGTGGAGAAGTTTGCGGTCCTGGGGGATTCCGTGCTGTAGCACAGTGAGGCTCTGCGTGCCTGGGCTTGCAGAAGGCCGGGTGCCGTGTAAGCTGATTCTCTCTTTGCCCCAGAGTTCCTCGGTTATCCCTTCAGCGACTAAGTCAAGTATTGTCAGCTTTTTGTGCATGAAATGCATTATTTTCCTCCTAGAAGAGGTAAAAAAAAAAAATGTTAAATGGAAAATGGGAAAAACTGAGCTTGGAAGTACAGAAAATTCTTTTCCAAAGGTTGGGGTAATCCGGTAAGGTAAACAGTGAACTGAAAAGCGGTCCCTTTGGGCTTTCGGTCATGACTTGAATAATTCTATCCACTGAAGCTGCCTTTGGAGGAGGTGACACCAAGTTGCCAAGATCACAGGTAGTTTATCGAACACTCCTGGGACAGACATCTAGCTTGACAGCCCCTCCAAAGCATAGGCCCCTGTTTAGCATTCCAGTGTTGAAAGGCAAAATGTATTAAGTGACTATGTGAGTCTATGGATGAATGAATGAATGCAGCACTATAGAACAAGAACAGCTCTGCCTGTCCTCCACACTGGGCCTGGAACAGAATCCTGGAGTCTGTCAATTTCTTTTGAACAGTTCTCTGTTGCAGGGAGTGCAGGTCAGACTACACATCCCCAGCTTTCTCACTGAGTACATTATTGGGAACAGACTCTTATTCCATCTGCTGCAGCCCTTTCTTCATCCCCCCAAGCTCATTGGGTCCAGCTGGGCGTGCCGAAGTGATCACAAGTGATCACAAGTGTCACAAGTTACGACACATGAAGTAAATATCAGACTCAGTGTCTCTCTATTCAGACTTGTATAACAAATTAGTTAGAACAAAAGGAAAGGAGGACAGGGAGGCAGAGGCAAGCTGAGCCCAAGACCAAGGGGGTACATGGTCATCTTCACAGGCCAAGGGCCCAGGCAGTCACCCCAGAAAGTAGCTGCGGGCCCGGGAAAGAGTTTTCCCAGCTTGGGGTCTTTCCACCCTGAGGTCTGCAGACCTTGAAGGTCACAGGGACCAAGAACGTCATAAGAAATTCAGCACAAAATCGAGTCTGTGTTTCGGTCTCTGTCTGGACACAGTGTCCGCAGCGCCCCCCCACCCCCAGGTCCCCCGCACTCTGCTTGATTCTCAGACCTGTACACAAACAGCCAAATCACTGGCCTGGCCTGTAAACAGCCACAGAAACTGCTTGGGCAGCAAGGGAGTCACCAAGCACAACGAAAGACTCGGGTCACTTCTAGAAACTTTTCCACATGGAAGGAAAGAGTTTCGAGCCCCTGGCATGATGCTTTAGCGGACAGAATGGGGGTGGTTTGTGGCCCTGGACACCGAGAAACGTCAGCTCAGTCATGGTCACACCCCCACCCCCACACCAACCGCATGTGGTTCTGAGATCACTCATCGGTACTGTTCAATTCCTTCTAAGAAAGAAAACTTTGGAGGTGACAGCGCTGATGTCGAAATCAAGTTATTTTTAGGACTTAACTTCAGATTTTTAAAAATCTGGGACGTTTCAAGAAAACTGTAGTGTTTTCATCTCTTGAAGAGCTTTGGAAAGCGAGTCTTTCTGAGACTTGCACATATGTCAAAAAAGGATGAACCATTTTGTATCCAAAGACAATCCGAGCGTGAATGGGCTGTGTCAACCTGAGGGGCTGAGCCGCCCCGCATATTAGCAAAACCAGGCTCTGGGTGATCAGTGGGTCACTGACACGCAGGACCGCCCCGGGGAGAAGACCTGCCCGTGGCGAAGACACGCCCCCGGGAGAAGACACGCCCCTGGGAGAAGACACGCCCCTGGGAGAAGACACGCCCCAGGGAGAAGACCCTCCTGAGTGGCACCAGTCAAAGGCCAGTAAACTAGACGCAATACTAGGGAAAAGAAGGAAGTGCTCCCATTTTGGAAGAGCTCCAGCCTGTGCCATTGCCTCTGTGCCTTGGCCCCCTATTTCTTCTACCTTCCAGACTCTCGAGATCTTCCAGGCTCTGACCTTAGACTGGCTGGTGCCGCATCACTGCTCGCTCCAGTCCTGTGGCTTCCGGCTTCGGCAGCTGAGAAGCTGCTGGACTCCGTGGCTATCCACACACGGAGCACCACTGCGGACCCCCGATCCTGTAACCCTACCTATAAGTCCCCTTGGATAAGTATACATATATTTTTCATTGATTCTGCTCCTCTGAGAACCCCAGTACGGGTAGACAGATACAGCCCAGTCCATGCGAGTCTCTTCTGGCTGGCTCCAAGAAGCAAGGGGCCTGGCACAGTGTGCCCTGCAGCCTGCTGCCAGCATGGTCTGTTTCAGTGTCTCTGCCCATCACCTGTGCCGCAGCCACTCTTGCATAGCTGAGCGTGTGTCAAGCAAGGCTCACTAAGAGTCTTGGCAGGATTATTCCTGAGCGTATTTGTGTTTGCCCCTTGAACTCCAGGTGACAGAGATTTGCTTTGCATTTGAATTTGTGTAGCCGGTGATTAACTCGTACTGTATCAGAATCAAGTCTGCATCTCCCGCTTTTAATGACAAAGGGTCTGGTGATCTTCCTCTAACACAGCCAGGGTCAGGGCAGCCCTGGGACCTCCTGCTCTAGGGAGCACAGCAGCCCTGAAAGTGCCAGGTGCCCCTTTCCTGCACCAGGACATGACCCCACGGCTTCCTAGGGCCACCTTCCTGCACCTGAGCCCCGAGACTGACTCAGGGCCCTGAGAGGCACTGACTCAGGGCTATCTCCCCAGACCTGCAGCACATACAACAGGTCGCTCTTGGCCTGGGGAGTCACACCGCCCTGGGCGGGTCCCTGGTAGAGTAATGCCACAGTGCAGTCTGAGGCACCTCTTTCCCTGCCTTCTTTCTTCCTGCCTCTGCTTTTTGTAGATCAAATCATTGGTACCGCAAGACTCTCCTTCTGACTCTTGACCCTACCCCGTATCTTTCATAAGCACCCCCCCTAAAGTGTCCTTTGCACATTAAAGCTGACTTGCGTTTGCCTCTTGGAGAAGTGGAACCAACACAAGGATCTGGGAGAGAAAGATGGTCAGTATTCATTCTTGGGGGCCACAATGTTTGGGTTTCAGTGCAGTCGTGCCAGGGTGCAATGCGAAGAAGAGGAAATGTCCTACCGGGTGTGTCCAGAAGACCCCTGAGGTCTGTGCCCTTCTCTGGGGTTCCTGGGCAGCAGTGAGCGAACAGCAGCCAGACCCCCGGGGGTGTCTCTGCCAATATCCAAGTTTCTAGAAGTGGCTCCGGACTGTCTGTTGACCACAGCGAGTGGGGCCCGTGGAAAATGAGGGTCTCCAGACACAACCCCCTCGCCAGGGGCGACCTGTTACATCGCCAGGGGCGACCTGTTACATCGCCAAGGGCAAAGGCTTTACCAAGGCGCTGCAGGGCATGGAAGCATCACACTAGCATCCCTCAGGTGTGCCCAGCCCCGGCCTTTCTCAGTCTCTCCAGACAGTGCGGCCCTCAGCTGTCTCTCTCCATGGTAACCATGGGTCTCCTCCCAGCTCCTGCCTCCTGCAGGAGAGCAGGCTGACTGATCTCCTGTACTGCCGTGAGAGGTTTCTGGTCTAAGGAACAAATCCACCTCCCTGCTTCTTGGAGCAGGTGAGTGAGCACGGCAGAAGCAACATGGTACACACAAGGCAGCAAAGGCAACAAGGGACTTAGCATCTTTCTGCCCCTTTTATCCAATGTAGACTACCGGGATTAGGGTGGTACAAACCAGTCACATGTAGTCGTTCAGTAGCCACATGTTCTTAATCCCAGCATCACATATTCCAGATTGAGCCACCTTCAAAAAAGACTGCATGAGGCTTTGAGGGACATCTAGACACAGGCCACAATAACACTAATGTATGTAGTTAGCTCATTACCTTTGTCCATCCTTTATGGGTAACTTCTCTAGGGCTCAGATAGGTCTCTTATAAAAGTCTCGTATGCAGAAAATGAACCTTTTAGAAATTGAGTGCTCGGACTGAAACCCCAAACCCACTTATCACAAAGTCCCGACACCGCAAAGAGACCTGACACAGAGGTCCTCGGTATGTTTCTTCGCTTGCTCTCATGAAGACAAAGTCCCTGTCTCCTTGCTGGCTTTCAGCTGGGACCTCTTTGGCCACTGCTGGTTTTTCTCAGGCCCTTAAAAGTGACCCCTTATATCTCAGCATCACGGTTTCCATCTTGCTTTTGATGCCATTTTTCTGACTTTTATCTCCCACTTTTAAGGGCTCGAGCAATTAGACTACCTGATAATCCAGGATAGTCTTCCCTCTCAAAGCTTTAAACCTAGCCCTGCTGTGTCCTGTGTGCCATGTCAGGTCTTCCCGGCACCACAGTGTGAACCCGAGGTCATTGTTCTGTCTACAGAGCACCGAACCCCAGTACTTCTCAAACTGCATCCGGGCAGTCACTGCCAAGTGGGGCTGCTGCCCCGAAAATGCACCCGATGGACGCGTTGGGGTGTTGGGATGGACGTGCTGCGGCTCTGAGCCCTCCCCGCGGGGTGTTTCCACACACGGCTTCTTCCTGGAGAAACTGTGAGGAGGTCGGTGCTGCCAGGGAGGAAGACAGCCATTAGCTGGCCCCGTGGCTGCTGCACGGTGCCTCTCTGACTCCGTCTGAGCCTCCTGGATTGTCGTCACCCCTCGCTGGTGGCCTCCAAGTCCCACAGAGCCAGCTGCAGCTGCCGAGCTCCGCGGACGCCGCTTGACTTGGAGCCACAGGGACTTGCCGACCATAGCTACCTGCCATCAAAATCACCCTCCCGCTTCAAATAATAATGAGCAAAAGCAGCTATAAACAAAGCAGCTGCCTGAACTACCACGGCTTCCTTTTGAACCCAGCAACTCATTTCGTCTACTGGCACCTAGAAAGAGCCTTGGACGGTGACGAACGCGGCCTGCAGGACGGCCGTTTTGTACTGGGGATGACGTCACGGCTGAGCGTGAGTGACACCTCCGTAGGTCTTGACGGACAAAGATGTAATTAGGAAGCCAGCTGAGGCGGGCTGACGAGTCCCCTCGCTCTGGAACACTGGTGTGTGGAATGCATTTGATTTTTTTTTAGGTTTTTTGAGACAGGGTCTCGCTTTGTGGTTCAGGCTGGCCCTGAGCTCAGCCTCCAACTCACATCACAATCCTTCTGCCTCTGCCTCCCGAGTGCTGGGATTACAGGCGTGAGCCACCACGCCCGGCACTGTGGTATGTGGTACTGGTTGCTGCTGGGTGTCTCCACACCCAGTATTGTTATGTGGTTACCGGAGAATCGAACCCGGGCCCTTGCGCTTGCAAGACAGGCGCCGGAACCACTGAGCTAACTCCCCGGCCCTGCATTTGATTTTTGACACTGAAATCAGCTTCCATATTAGCTGACTCCTCGCCTTCCCTTCTCTGCCCTGCACGTGTAGATGAGGCTTCTGGCAGGTCACTTTCCCAGGGCCTGTCTACAGCATTATTCATCCCATTAGAGGTTAACGCCTCGAGCTGAGCTGCTGGTGAATAAAGAAAAGCTGAGCAGGGTCCGAGCGAACGGAGTTCTCTGAGAGGAATGGAGAAAGCGAGCTGACGAGTTCACACTCGGGCTTCGCTCCACCGCTTGCTCCAGAGAGGGCCCCCTGTGTCTGTGTCCGTGTCCGTGTCTGTTTCTCCTGAAGCTTTCCGGTCTTTGTAAATGCTGCGCACACAGCACCGGTTCTGACGCGTGAGCTTTGCGTGGGCTGTGGCTGTGTCGTGCTGCTCCTACAGCGCCGCAGCCTCCGTCCGCACTCAGCTCCATCGCTGAGCCCAGTTCATCCCGTGACCCCCAGCAGCCTCTGCTCCTAATTCTTCTCCGAATTTGGGCATCTGCCGCCCACAGACCCCAGCAGCACAGCGGAGCCAGAGCCAGCAGCAGTCGGAGGGACTTCGGAGGGGCCCGTTCATGCCCTACAGGCCTCAGCTCTCCTTCGGTTAGTGAGTTTAACAAAACGCCCATAAAAATACCAAGTAGTTTTTAAAACTAAAAACACTGATACTAAAATTCGTTTGGAAAATTAAATATACAAGAAACACAGAGGAAAAAATTTAAAAACAACGGTGGAGTCTGGCTCTTCCAAATGCCCACACCCCAGGACAGTGCAGCATGGGGACGTAGGGAGACCATGGCCCGAGGGCCAGGCAGGTGGGACCGAGCAGAAAGGCCAGACAAGACTAAAAGTAGGATTGCGAAACTCCAGAGCAAAGACAAACTTTCTAATAATGGTGCCAGGTAGCCGGGGTGTCATTTGGGAAAAGATACGATAGGTTCGCATATCAGCTCCGAATGCATCAGGGATCTACCTGGGAGTGGAAGCCAAAGCCACGCCACGTGAAGACGCCATGAGCCCTGCCTAGATCTTGGAGGGAGAGGAGCTTCCTCTGTAACCGACCGCAAAAATGGGAAGTACAGGGAGGTACACTGACTCAACAGCACAAAACATCTTCCACACAGCAAAAGTAATCTTAAATTATAAAAGATAAATAATAGGAAACAGGGTTTTTTGTTTTGTTTTGTTTTGTTTTTGCAAATGGGAGGGGACTAAGAGATGGAGGGAGAAAGGAGGGAGGATTGGGGGAAGTTGATGAAAAAGGAATGAAGATGTGTGATGTCCGAGAACCGACTTCCCACAATGTACTGCGGACATGAGCCAATAGACACAGCACTGTAAAAATAAATAGATAAGTAGGGCCGGGGATTTGGCTCAGTGGTCCCAGCACCTGTCTTGCAAGCTGCAAGGACCCAGGTTCGATCCTCGGTAACTACATACCATACTGGGCGTGGAGACTCATGCCCAGTAGCAACCAGTACCACATACCACAGTGCCGGGTGTGGTGGCTCACGCCTGTCATCCCAACACTCGCGAGGCAGAGGCAGGAGGATTGCTGTGATGTGAGTTGGAGGCTGAACTCAGGGCCAGTCTGAACTACAAAGCAAGACCCTGTCTCAAAAAAAAAAAAAAAAACAACCCCAAAAATAAATAAATTAATAAATAAATAGATAAGTCAAATAATGCCAGAAGATGGCTGGCAGCTGGAAAATATTTACACACAGCTGAGGGACAATGGGTAATATCATTTATAAAAATAATACTTTAAAATTGAAAAGAAAATGATTAAAAATCATTTGAGAAATTATTTAACCAATTGGAAAATTATTGGCAATTGGGAAAATACATATATGAAGGACAATGAGTAATATCATTAATAAAAATAAGACTTCAAAATTGACAGGAAAATGATTAAAAATGCAACAGGAAAATGAGCAAAAAACATGAGAAATTTATAAAAAGTTATAAAGATGACTCACAAAATGAGGCTATTTTAATTTCATAATAAAAAGAACTGTAAAACACCTCCAACATAAACATTCAATACGTGCACTTTTTACGTGTCAATTATGTTCCATAAAGTTAAGAAAGAAAGCAAAATTTACTCCCAAGTGTTTTCATTCTTTTCCTAGTAGAGAACTATGTCATGATGGTGCCTGGAAACTCAACATAGAACAACTCTTACTTAATTCCAAATTCAGTTTAAAATGTTGAAATGGAATAGGATATTTAGAAAAATAAAATGAAAGGCACTGTGCTATATGAAAGTTACTATAATATCCCTCTGTTGATCAGGGGATTCTCTGCAAAAACAAGTGAAATAAAACAATTAAAAACTGATATGATTATTTGATCTTGATTCTGGGACCCAAAGAATAATTTTTCTGGTAAATATAAAGTTCTCCATAGTGGGGCCGGGGAGTTAGTTCGGTGGTTCTGGTGCCTGTCTTGCAAGCGCGGGGACCTGGGTTCAATCCCCGGTTAACCACATACCATACTGGATGTGGAGACTCATGCCCAGCTGCAGCTAGTATCACATAGCACAGTGCCGGGCATGGTGGCTCACGCCTGTAATCCCAGCACTCGGGAGGCAGAGGCAGGAGGATTGCTGTGATGAGTTTGAGGCTGAGCTCAGGGCCAGCCTGAACCACAAAGCGAGACCCTGTCTCAAAAAAAACCTAAAAAAAAAAAAAAGTTCTCCATAGTTTATTTATACAGTACAAAAAAGTAGAAGTAAGTATTTTGGTGAAACAGCAATATTCACACAGTGAAGACCGTGCTGACTAGAGAACTGGATGTGGCATCCTAGCGCCTTGTATGTGAGGCTGACCGGATACTTGGGGAGCATTTTTCTATTTGGAGGGAAAACTGTTGACTGCTTGCTTTAAGGCTGTAGTTAAATACCCCACAGCTCATTGATGGGGGGAATTCCCAAAATACGGAGAAGAAGAGACACATGCTGGCTGATAATTTTAACGAAATATGCGCCAGACTTGTCCTCTTCAAACTGCAAAATTCTGCTGTGAGAAATGAAAGATCTAAATAAATAGCAATATATACTTCAAATAAATAAACAAGCAACATGTTCTCCCCAAGTAAGATTGTCAAAAATTCCAAACAGGACAGCACATTCTGTAGCCAAAACCACAAGAAAGTGGGTGTGTCCTTCTTTGCCAACAGGAATGCAAAGCAGTGCGGCCTTCACCAGGGGCTCCACGGCGCCCAGCAAAGGTCTGACAGCCTCGGCTTCCCTTTTGGTGGATCAGTCTCAAGTCCAGGCTGTCGATCGCTGCTCTGTCAGAAATAAACAACTCTTACAACCTTAACACTGAGATGACCGGCTGTGGCATGGACCCCAGGGCAAGGGGGTGTGGCTGTACCTGGTGACAAGAAGCTGGGTGTGGACCACATGCCTACAGTCTCAGCGCTCTGGGAGGCTGAAGCAGGAGAATCCTAAGTCCAAGCCCAGCTTGGGCACTTTTGTGATTTGCCTACACCATATCTCAAAATGAAAAATAAAAAAGGAGTGAGAAGGAGGTACAGGAATGGAGAGAAATGGGAGGAAAGAAGGAAAAAGGGTGACGATGAGATATGTCTATGTCTCACTACTCCACAGTGAATACTCCTCTTATACCCTACAAACATGTACTGCACAAAAAAAAAACCAAAACAAACAAACCAAAAAAAACCCCTAAAAACCTCTTTTAAAAGATGTAGCTCGGTGTGAAGGCCCTGGATTTACTCCTCAGTCTAAGAAGAAAAAAAAAAGAGAAATGACCCAGATGTCCATAAAATGATTCGAATTTCTAGAAAGCACCGTTAAGGTGCGTGCGTGCGTGTGTATGCGTGTGTGTGTGTGTGTGTGTGTGTGTGTGTGTATGTGTGCGTTTAAGAAAAGTTTAAAAAGAGGACAAAAGGAGAAAAAAACAGAATCAGAAAATATACGTCTGCTGGGAGGATAAATTGGTATCCCCTGTGTGTGTCACCACCAGGAAGTGGGAAAGCCTGGGGGGACGCCCTGCAGAGCTCATTCCGACTTTTGGAGCCACATGAATATTTTGTACATTTCCAGTCACCAAAAAAGAGAAAAGCAGAACCAACAATGAAGCACACAGAAGCAAGTCAGCCTCTCTATTATGTCACTGTGAGTGAGTAACACGACCACACGGAAGGGCGGGGGAGGAGCAGAGCCGATGACTCTGGAACACTTGGAAGCATCTTGACTCCCATCCTCGGGCTACAGACGAGAGTAAACAAACACTAGATCTCGTGGGAAAGTTTGCTTTTTCTCGGTGGTGCGGAGAGCACTTCAGAAACCACTTTCTGCAGCCTGGCAGTGAAGAAAAGTATGGGAGCAGATTTCTTGCTATCTGAGAAGGAAACTGGAAATATGGATACAGGGAAGGGTAGAGCAAACCCTGCCTGCATCAAGGGAATACAATGTTTGTTTGTTTGTTTGTTTGTGTTTTGTTTTGTTGCTGTTAAATGTAGCCCGTCCTGGGGTGGACACTGCACAATTAGCCCCATCTCCAGCAGCCACTCTACAGAGAAATGACACTCTCCCAGACCTGGCTAAATCACTCTGATCACACAACCCATGCACAACCCTGCTGCTCAGCCCTGCACTAGGCTGCTCGGTGCCTGAAGTCAGTCTGGTGAGGAATTCAATTAATGACCCATCCTGGCGGAATAATTTCCTTGGTGATCACAACTGGGAAAACAGATTCACCACAGACAGAAGCGGAAATTGTAGGTTCCCTCTCACCGCTTTTGTGCTGCATAACCAGCACCCTGCCCTCATGAGGAAGGAGGGAGGTTTTGCTCTGGCTCGTGTGGCAAATCAAAATTTCCATTTTCTTGTCTATTCGCTGGTTACCATGTGATTAGAGAAAAGGCTATGAAAACTCTGATTCCATGTTTAGTTTTTTGGAACATTTATGTGAAAGGATTTTTCTTCTCCTGTCTTTAACGAGGGAACAAACTGTGTCTGATACGTCTGTCCGCAGTGCGGAGAGAAAAGCAACCAAAACTTGGTACTTCTGTTCTGACTTAACGTACATATAGTCCAGAGACAGCATCCAAATTGGTTCTCTTTTATTTGTGTTCTAAAGTCATTTCTTTCCATATTTCTTTAAGCTTTTTTTCTTATTCAGGAAAAAAAATTGTTTGTCTTCCTCTTTCTAACTTTAAAAAATTTTTTAAACTACTATTCTAATTGTACAAATTTATGGGAAAGATCTTAAAAGTCCTGGAAACAAAAGCCAAACTAGACAAATTCCAGTATTATATCAAATTAAGAAGCTTTTCCCCAGAAAAGAAAGCAACCAAGGGAAGAGACAGCCTGCAGAATGAGAAGAAATTGCAAACTCTGCCTCTCCTTTTAAAAGGGACCCATGGATTTCTTGGAAGAGCTGCATAACCACGTCGGGGAAAGCACAGAAAACAGAAAACATTACTGACAACCACGGTGTCGCAAATCATGTTTGGTGTGTGTTTAAAGTGTTGTTCTAGTCTGTTGTTTGTCTTTTGGGTCTTGTACCTTTTTATATTCATAATTTTCCCTTTATCTTTATTCAAATAGCACATACAGCTTTAAAATAGTTGAAAAATTTGAATTCTTACATCATTTTTTAAATCTTTCTTCGACACATTTTTTTAATTCTTTTGTTGCTTTGGAAGTTATTTTGTGATGGGTAAGTTCACCCCTCCCAAGGAGACACCAAGAGCTTTGTGTCAGTCAGCTTTCTGCTGCTGACAAATACCTCCTAAGACAAACATCCCAAGGAAAGTTTTGCTTTGTCTCATGGTCTCAGAGATTTCGGTCCTTGGTCACCTGGCCCCAACATCTTGGGCCGATAACAGGGCAGAACACCGGGGCAGGGAGTGTCCAGTGAAACAAAGATGCTCACCTTATGGCTGCTGGAAGCAAAGAGAGAAGAAGAAGAAGAGTCAGGCTCCCAATATCCCCTTCTAGGCCACACCTCCATGGTTCACTTCCCTCTGCTTCTTAAAGGCCCCACCTCTTAAAGGTTCCTCCAAATTCCATCAGTACCAGAGGCCGGCGATTGAGCCTTTAGCACATGGCCCCTTTAAGATCTAAATCACAGCAAGCTTTCTGTGCAAACTACCCAGGTTCACCTGGATTCACATGGCCCCTCCTCCTCACTGGGCCATTGCAGCCACACCTGTCCCTATAAATGCAGATTAAATGTCCCTGCAAGGTGGCTCTTCTCACTTGCTGACACATGGGCCCAGGAGTCCAAAGCACCCAAGTCATAAGCAGAGCATGTTGTCCAGTGGAGCTCTTGTGTCCCTGGCAAGAACCCGCCATTTCTAGGGACCAAAATACTTAATCCCCTCACTAACAAGGATGGAAATCACCAGGTCTCCCAGTGGGTCAACGGAGATTAGGGCTGCAGAGGCCACTCCTGTTTCCCCTGACTCCATGACATTGTCCCTTACTGTTGCAACACAGCACATCTACTCCATACTAGAGAGTAAGACCCTTCTATGCACCTCGTGTAGCTGGTGCTGCTGGGTGGTGTGATCTCCAGCCACAGATCCCACATTCACTTCCACTTGTCCTCTGAGCACCCTCGGCAAATGCTGCTTCATGTGGGATCCCATTCCTGTGGGTCAGGCATTTCTAAGGCATCTAGACAGTGGAAGTGGAAGAGGCTCAGGATGCAAAAAGGCAAAGGCACACCTGCAACAGACCACCATGCCTATTTGGACAAGTCGCTGGTTCTTCAGATGGGCAAGGATGGAAGAGAGTTAAGTCACTACCAAGGGCAGTTGGTCTTTTTCAGGAATAGGCCCATCCTGAGGCCAGCACTGGTCTCTACTGTGTGCCACTCAAAGGCAACAGCCTTCGTAGGTGGAATCTGAGCTGTCTGATCGGCTTGTTGGCCCTGGCCGTGCATCCTGCTGTGTGCTACACTAGTTCTGGGTGTCCATTGGTTCTGCCCACCAGGTAAGTTCTTCTGTCTACTGGCTTTCTCTTCCTCTTTCACCTGGTTCCAACAGAACCATAGAAGAAATGCTGGTATGCTAAGGGAGGTGGCACAGAGCCCTGGGACACCTGTCACCAGGTGTCTTGTTCCTTAAGGCTCTATTCTCAAGCTCAGTCCTGGATGTGTCATTTCCATCTTACGTTGGTGAGCTGCGTGGCCTTCCAACTTTAAGTCTTATTGAATCCACTGAAATGCAGCCTGTGATCAGTAACCTATGATCAACTTCTCTGGGTGTTTCAAAGACTTTTTCAGCTTTACCCCAGAAATCTTGAGTCTTGGGAACCCTCTCCATCCCCCAAACTGGGAAAGGTGACAATCGCTTCACCAGTGTTCCTGGGTCAGGAGCTCCCTCACCACCAGGGTTTCCTACCTCTTTGTAGCTATTTCTCGCAGGCATATAGTTCTTCACTTCAGGTGGCAGGTGCTACAGAGCTCCAAGGGCTTGTACCATGATTCCCACACAAGAGCTCACCAATTGGATCATAAGGACAATACATCTTCTACCACAGAAATCCCCTGTGCCAGAGTATCCTAAGGCCTTTGCCCAAGCTGCATGGATCTTTGCACCTACTAAACATCCCCTTATTGCTCCAAGTTCATTTAAGACTGGCAGCCTTCCATGTCACTCCGTGCAGCGACAAAGCAGCATTTTTAGGTGAGATATGTCTTGCCTCCAGAGCTAAAAAGAGCTTACCAAACATAGACTTTCATATTTTGGAAAAGGATGTAAGATGTAGCCACTTATCTTCCACTTTGGAGGAAATTCCCAGAGTGCTCCTAACTGCCAAGCCCTTGGAATCTATTCTGAAATAACAGGCCCCCGAGTCCTCACAGTGCTCACCTGCCACTGCTAGAGCGCATGTGTCTTACCGAGCTCTCTAGCACACTGGCTTCCTCTTGCTCTTCATCACATGTCATCTAATAATGTGACAGTCGTCAGGATGTACAAATGGGTCCAAAGCATTTCACCCCATATTGCGAGAGAGGTCAGGAGAGTGCACACACCTTCTTGAAAGATTGTGTATTAGTTTTTTGGGGACAAGGTCTTGCTTTGTAGTTCAGGCTGACCCTGAACTCACTGTGTAGCCCAGGTTAGCCTCAAAGTCACAGTAATCCTCCTGCCTCTGCCTCCTGAGTGCTGGGATTATAAGCTTGAGCTATCACACCTGGCAAGATTTTATACATATATATATATATATATATATACACATATACATATACTTTTTTTTTTTGAGACAGGGTCTCACTTTGTGGTTCAGGTTGGCCCTGAGCTCAGCCTCCAACTCACATCACAGCAATCCTCCTGCCTCTGCCTCCCCAGTACTGGGATGACAGGCGTGAGCCACCACGCCCGGCACTGTGGTATGTGGTACTGGTTGCTGCTGGGCATGACTCTCCATGCCCAGTATGGCATGTGGTTACCAGGGATCAAACCCAGGTCCTTGTGCTTGCAAGACAGGCGCCGGAATCACTGAGCTAAATCCCTGGCCCAAGATTATATATTATTGACTATAACAGATGGCTGTGAAGGGCTTTTGAGCCCCTTTGCCCAGTTGAGATAGGAAACAAAGCATGCATCCTGCACACTGGTAGCCAAGTGGCACATACTTGGGACTGTTTTTTCTTACACTGGCAACAATGCCACATCAAGGGTAGCCGCTACAATGAGGCTGCTGTGTGGCTGACACTGCAAGAGTCCCGAGAAGTCCTTACTCCCCTTAGCTGTCCAGTCTCTTCAGGAGCCAGTCCAGCAAATTAAACAGAATTATGATTGGTACCACCGGGTCCATATACTTTGGGGCTTTGATGATGACACTGATATCCTTAGTTCCCCCGTCAGATACAATCTGAGTTTTTATCTATTGTCTTGGATGGGGGAGGCGGCAAGCACTGTAGACCACAGAGCAAATGCAGAGACTCTTCTGACTACCAGTGATATCAGTCTCAGTGATATGGTGAAGAACGAAGGAAATGACCAGCAGATGGACTTGCTGAGCTTCTGACACACTCCAAGCTGGACTTCACCAGGATTTCATTTACTGCCTTTTCCCACACATTTCCATTCTAAGAAGGACCTGAGGATACCGTGGATCTCTGAGCATCACTGTCAACATTATTCATATTGTCCAAAAATGCTGGGCATTCCCTCTCTGAAGTGCATGAAAAACTGAATAAACAGCTATGTACTCCTGTAGGGAGAGACTGGAAGACCATCACAGCACAGGGATAACACTGAAAGTCTTCCCGTCCGTGGAATGGGGCCTTTCCAATTAGCGAGCGGATTCAGTCAGGTTCAAGACTGAACCCTGGCAGGATTTGGAGAATGTCACGTGTATTAAAGAAACAAGAGTGAGGGCCGGGGAGTTAGCTCAGTGGTTCCGGCACCTGTCTTGCAAGCGCAAGGACCTGGGTTCAGTCCCCGGTAACCACATACCATACTGGGCGTGGAAACTCACACCCAGCAGCAACCACTACCACATACCACAGTGCCAGGTGTGGTAGTTCACGCCTATAATCCCAGCACTCGGGAGGCAGAGGCAGGAGGATTGCTGTGATATGAGTTTGAGGCTGAGTTTGGGCCAGCCTGAACCACAAAACAAGACCCTGTCTCAAAAAACAAAACAAAACAAAACAAAAAAAGAAACATGAATGACATTTTGGGCATTGGTTTACTGGTCAGTGACATGGCAATAAAATGACTTCCTGTGTTCTCTTGATGACCACAGAGACATCTGGCTGTATCTTCCAATAGATGACAGCAAGGGAACCACAGTGCTTCGGCCCCACAGCAGAAGTGGACAGGACACTGTTGAGGAGTCATCTGCTCCCACACGAAGAAAAGCCAAAGAGCAGGCGCCCAAATGGAGTTGAATCCGTGGGGAACTGAGGTCAGATGAGGGCCAGTCTCTACAGATGCCCCTGGTTAGAGACACACAGCTACTGAAAATACTCACGGAAGCCTAGACCCCACTTCCTCCCAGCTCCGCCGAGGGACTGTCTGCATGGCCTGGTGCTGGCAGTGCCCTGTGTCCTTCTCACTGTCCTTCCAGTCCCCCTTGGAGAAGGCATCACTGTCATTACGCCCATGCTGAACCAAGTAAACTAAGGAGCAAGGCTGTGTTATTCACCCTTGAAGCCGTGGTAAGGAGGCTCCTGAGTTTCTTCTCTGTGCAGCACAGGCCCAAGACTAGTCCAACTCGGTCACGTGAAAGGAAGATAGAAGCTGTGTTTCCTTTTTGACTTTGGGGCTGGGAATCTTAATGCCAAACCCAGCACCCAGGAGTGAATGATTCATCTTAGATCCTTTTCTGCCTATTAAATATAGCAGCTGAATTACTTCTAGGTGTTTTGTTTTGCTTTATGAATTTCATCTCCTAAGATGCCTTATATCTAATGGGAGACAAAGTGTAATTTTCAAATTTCAAAAAACACCTTGTCGTATAGAAAATATTTGAAGATTAATGAGTTAATATTTACACATAACTTTGAGAACACTGGTGAGTGGTATTTTTTCATAGGAAGTCATTATCATGAACATTATAATATCTTCCTCCATTCTAGGAGCTGGAGAGCTTTTATTTACTCATTAATTCCCAGGTAAGAAAAATGCAGACAATACAACTGTGACCCAATTAAGTTTCCTTGGGAACTTTCCACTGGGATCTTTTAAAAAGGCAAGAGTGAGGGACATAGCATCCTGGAGCTTACGGGCTTTGCTGCTGCTGCCTCAGAACCTCTGGTCGCCCATGCTCTCCCTGGGACCTTTTCCTATTCGTCCTTTGTCAGATGATCAGCTTTGTCAGCCTTTTGCAGCTCTTATCGCCTGACCCTGCCGGAGCGACCCAGAGGCCTCGCACCCCCAGCCCCAACACCTCACCACCCAGTGCCTTGATGTGTGGTCTTCTCTTCAGCTGGGCTGGGGTCATGCTCTGCACACACCTGACCCTGAACCTTCGGAAGAAGGTCATCAATGGAAATCCTTTGAGCTACAAGCAATCAAAATGCCATCCAAAGAAGTATAAGCAAAAAGGGAGGTGTACGGGGAGAACCCTGGGGTATCTCATAAACTCGGCAGTAAGAGGCCATCTAGATTTCAAAAACAAAGTTATCTGAAAGGGGCAAACATACCCTCAGGACTCGCTCTCCATTCCTCACCTCCTCACTCTGTTCCCCTCACTTCCTTGGCCCATGTGGCAAAACCAGGTTTGCAAGGTAAAATCTGGCTCCTGACAGAGGTAGACTTCTTGGTGTCAAGTGAAAAGGCACCGCAGGACACCACTGCCCACCTGGAGTCGATTGCCACTGACCAGCTGGCAGCCAGCAGGTGGGGGCGGGAGGTGCCATCAGAGCAGCTGCCGTGAGGAGTGAGAAATGGGACAGAGAAGAGATGAGCAAAGTCCCCAAACAGGGTGGAGAAGGTGCTGGGCGGGAGCTCTGCTCTCCCCTCTCGTCCCCTGCAGGTCCTGTCTTCGGGAACTCAGAGTCCTTCCAACCTCTTATTTAGAAATAGCCATACAACTGTCTTAAGTTCCTTTCTTCCAAACTTTTCTTACTAGGAGCTCTACATAAGCTCTGTAATGAGCACCCTTAGGAAATTGGGGCTGAAATATTTCCCCCAAACAGCACCCTAGGTGTCATGGCCACAAAGAAGCCATTCTCTCACCCAGTCTTGTTCCTGTCTCCCCAGCTCACTGCTCAGCGCTAAAAGGAAAAGTTTGATGAGGGTCATGAGCACAGGATGGAGGATTCACCAAGCCAGGGAAGGACACAGCTTCAAAGGAGGCACCAGGAAACTTCCACCCACGGTGCGTTCTTAGCATCTGTCCATGCAGCTCACAGCCCAGCTCCTTGCTCCAATACACACAGCCCAAGTCCATTCTGCCTCTGACCCGTCTGCTCAGCAGTGAGCAGCTAGGCACTCTCTTCCCAGAATGGAAATGTGTCCACATCACACTGACTTCTGCTCTAAGAACGAAGTCGCTTAAAGCTTCACATAGTGCATCATCTCTCTTGTTGATTCCTGGATGACTTGGAGCAAAACAGAACTTGCACACATATCCCTCCTCCGGTCTTCCTGGACATGACTCTGGGCAGCAGCTCTTACTCTGACATCTTTGCTCCCCAGAAGGCCTCTGGATATGGTTCCAGATACTGCTGTGCTGGTTATAAAAATCTGTGTCAGGCGGGGGATTTAGCTCAGTGGTTCTGGCGCCTGTCTTGCAAGAGCAAGGACCTGGGTTCGATCCTCTGTAACCACATACAATACTGGGTGTGGAGACTCACGCCCAGCAGCAATCAGCACCACATTCCATAGTGCTAGGCGTGGTGGCTCACGCCTGTAATCCCAGCATTTGGGAGGCAGAGGCAGGAGGATTGCTGTGATGTGAGTTTGAGGCTGAGCTCAGGGCCAGTCTGAACTACAAAGCAAGGCCCTGTCTCAAAAAACCAAAAAAACCCCCCAAAAATCTGTGTATGCTTCTCTAGAATATTAACCGCTTCACATTCTCAAAGTGATCCATATGCCAAGAACAGTGTCAGGTGGATGACTTCTGGCCTGGACTTTCTTCACATTGAACCCCACCATGAATAGTTCCTTTATTTTCCAACATGGGACAGAGGGAAGGGACCCTAAAAGCACAAGGCACCCCCATATATCACATCTCAGGGAGGTGAGCAAAGTGAACCATGAATGAGTGAACACAAAACACTCTGGAATCTCCCCTAATCTGTAGCCTCTCCCCTCCACATTCTCATCACCTTCCATCTTCCACAGGCAATCTGCCTTCTGGGGTACCTGTCTAAAGCCTGGACCCCACCTCACCCTGCCGGACCCCAGGGGACCTGGGCAGTCAGCGACTCCTTCCAACGCAGCATGAGGTGGAGCTGCAACTCTCTCTCCTGGCCCCATCAGCTCACCAGGTGGCCGTGCACGCTCTGCCACGCTCAGGTCTGTCTGAGCCTCTGTCCTAGGGCAGCGGTGGGGCAGAGGGGACCCACTGTGCTGGTCTGCGTGAGTATTACAGACCCCGCTCCAGTACTTGTTCAAAATCGCAGGAATTTTTTCCCTTCCAAACTACACGCTATGCAGTGAATTTGATCTCTCCACTGATTTATTCTAAAACTGCCCCGAGTCCTGGCTGTGTCCAGGGCTCACAGCCGGGAGTGGTGTAGTGGGAGCCAAGGAGCCACGGCTGAGCTTCAGTCTAAAGGGAGACAGACCATAAACAGGTCACGTGCTCACCAGCAATCCCAAGGCTGTGGCACCACCGAAGCACCCACTTCAGGAAGCCTGATGCCCAGGTAGCACGCAGAAGCCCACAGCAGCGATGGGGCAGCACAGAGAACATTCCCAGAGAACAGCCTGGACACAGAGCAGGAAGCAGGAAGCAGAGAGCAGGTTACGATCAGAGATGAGGCACAGGATGAAGCCGAGAGTGGGGGACGCCCACCGGGCTCCACCCCCCAGCGCAGCGCTCCGAAGGGAGGCACCTGGGTGGAGCTCGGGTTCCAGATCCTGCTGCCCGCTCGGTGGGACATGGACCAAAGGGAGAGACAACCAGGACTGACTCCCAGGCGTGGCATCGCTCGAAGCAGCCAGGGGTGGCTGGTCTAGATGTGGGCAAGGTGAGGGCGAAGCTCAGCCTCCCGCTTTTCCTCAGCACCCACCACGCCTCCTGTGAAACTTCTGCTGGGCAGAGACGTGGCTCAGTGCCAGACACTGACCTAGCACATGCGTGAAGCCCCGAGTTCCAACCCTGGTGCTGCCTAAGAGAGGAAAGGAAGAAGGGGGAGGAAAGGAAATATGGCTCCTAATGACCCTTCTCCCAAGCCCACAGTGCACAGCCTGCTCCAGACGTCCAAGAAAGAGGTGACATATCGGGGAGCAGGATCTGGTTTCCACAGAATCAGCTCCACCCCCAAGTACCCCAACCCCACCACTGTCAGCCCTGCCCACACCCCATCGCCAAGCCTCCACCCTGAGGTCACCGGCAGCCAGTTCGCTTCCCCAAGCCCCCAGTTCTGTCTCATTCTTCCTCTCCCCATCGCTTTTTCATTTACATGTATTTGAGGATGAATTGGACAGCTTTCAAATGACTTTAATTGTTTTTAATTACCTCTGGCAGCTTTCATTTGTGACCAAAAAAAAAAAAAAAACAATGATAAGGCAGAAAACATACACAAGAAGCACAGTATTTTCAGTAGAATTTTTATGAGTTTAAAGTCAATTTTTAAATGGACCTATTTGAGTCAGACCCCCGAGGCTGTATTTACAGACCACATCCTTTACCTGCGTGGCCTTTGATCCAGGGCATGTAACTGACCACCCTTTCTGGAAGCGGATGGGACAGCGAATCCATCCTCCTCTGGTATCACGCACTGCTGTGTTCTAGTCCGTAAGCGCTGAGATATTACATCATCGGGGAAAAGAACAGAACTGCTTGTTCATTCTGCACTAGAGCCCTCTAGTACAAGGGCAGAGCCTCAGTTCTGTGTTGAGAAATAAGAGAGAAAGCGCTTTGTGAGCCAGTCCTGCTCCCGCAGCCCGAAACAGGAGGCTCAGAAAGACTGTACTTCTCATACCAGCAGCAGAAAAGCAATGCTATCCCTCATGGTGGAATCAGGTCACTTAGAATCAATAAAAAAATGTGATTTGTGTTTTCTGAGTACATTTTTTCCAACATGGAACTCAATAATTGAATCATTTTGATTGAAAAGAAAAAAAGGTTTTGCATCTGACATTAAGACTTCAAGAATACATAATACTTTAGTGTGTCCACTCAACATGATAAATACATTTGTAGTGCAGATATATTCATCATATCAAAAAGATCAGCCCGTGTCATGTGTGGAACTATCACATTGAATCCCACACTATGTAGGATGAACATAGACTAATAGAATATAACTATAAAAAAGCTTAGGCCCAAATAAAGAACCACATGTTCTTATTATAGATTTTTTTCTAGTTATTCTCAAAAAACAATTTATAAAATTCTCCTAAATTTGGCCAGTGTAAAAAGTCTTCTAATCTTATTTTCCTCTCCCAATATCCACTTTTCTGGAGTGCTAGTGAACATCAGTTTAGAATAATTAACTATAACAGGTCACTACTTCACTAGGCTGAACGTGAAGTTTTCTAGCCTTCAGGCTTCCTGGCATTCGGCACCAAGGGTGCTGTCCCCGGAAAACAGGCATTTCTCTTCATTGCCGTCAACCCTCCTGCCAGACTTTGAGCTCTGTCCAATAATCAAAAGATAATTTGGCTTTTATTAAAGAAAACAAAACCCAGTCCAGGAAGAGGGGCCATGAGTGCTGCGCTCAGAAGAAGGCTGTGTCAGTAAATCATAGTGTTGATAAAGACAAATATCCGGACCCCTCCCGCTCAACTTCCGCAGTCCTGCTGGGGCTGGCCCATGGCAGCTACCTCTCCGGCAGTCGTAGCCCACACTACCTGGACTCTGGAGCTGTCCAGGATCAGTGGACAGTTGGTGCAAGGCTCGAAGGTACAGCTTTCTCCTGAGATGGAACAGGCCAAGCCCGTTCCCGGGGCCCCACAGGGGGAGTGCACCTGCTATCAGAGCCTCCACGCTTTACAGATGGGCTCTGGAGTCCTGGAGAGCATACACCTGGGGCCTACTGGGACCAGCTTGTGACAGCAGGGAGATAAAGGGATTTTTCAAGCCTGTGGTCAAGCCCAGGCACCGAGAAACCAACCAAGGCAGGGTCATACACATCACAAAAGACAGCAAATGCTAAAAATCTGAGCTCTGGGTTTTCAAGTGTTTCTTTTTCCTTTTCTTTTTCTCCCCCACCCTGGACCCCACCCCAAAAGAAACCTCTGTGAGGCCACTGTTGAACATTCGTAAGGCACTGCTGGGCCCGGGTCCTTTCTTGGCTACCAAGAGCACCTGAAGAATAGTTCTAATTATTCTCATAGGCTGTTGGAAACCAGGAAGGTGGTACCAAAGCAGAGTGCTGGAGTGAAGCAGAGGCTGCTGCCACTCATGATTCCTGCATTTGTCACCCGGAAACAGAGTTACTGCTGTTGCTCTTCACTGAGCCAAGTTGTGTAATCAATGGCTGGGACAGATTGAAAGGCTGCATCTTAGTTTTCTTTCATTTTCAATATTGCTTCTCAGAACCCCCAGGACAGCCTCGGAGAAGGGGAAGTTGACGTAGGTAGCTAATGAGGCTGCTCTATATTCCACTCCCTGGGAGTGACTGAACTCCTGGGTGCGTCCATGTATGGTGAGTCTCAGGACAAGATGAAAGTGATGGGCTCAGCTTCCACGTGACCTTGGCTTTGCCCTTGCAATGAATGCTCCCTCAGCTCCAGAGCCCTGTATTTCCCTGAGGGCTTTCCTACATGCTGCCTACCTGGCACCCAAACTCTCCTTTGGGACCTGGGATGCCTTTGGGCACAATATTTCTGTGAAGACCATGCCTAACCCTGACTCTAGATGTAGCTGGACATGACTTCTACAGGCCACAATAGAGGATAAACCTATGATTAAATGTCAGCCAGAACCCCCAAGCAAAGAGCCCTTGGCTCATTTTCATAGAATAAGACAGGATGGTGCCAGTCCACAAGTCTCTAGTGCACTGTCACAGGCACAGGGACACTGGGGGTGGGAGGGGCAAACTGTCCAAAACCCAGGTGAAGATGCATGTGCTTACTTGTCCTCTCCACACCCCAAGTCAGGGACCAAACCATTGCCCATTTTATCTGTGCTTGCTCTGCGCCCTCCTACCGCCCCTGCTGCCCACCTCTCCCTGCTCAAGGGCACCTGTTCTGTGGCGTCCTCTGTACACCATCTCCATAAGGAGTGCAGGAGCCATTCTGTATGTCTCCAGGGCTCGCTCAGAGGGCCGGAGCTTCCTCTGTAGGGGCACCAGGCTCATCAGAGTCAACGTGGACAGTTAGGTGGAGACATACACATGTCTCAGGCCTCTGTCACTCGGTCAGGACCATCCTCCTTAGGACTTGCCAAGCCCTGGGTCAAATGGCACAGCTGGGACAAAAGAGCTGCTCCTTGGCTGAGCACAAGACTTGAGGTGCCATCAGAGGGGACAACTCTGCTCCTTCCCAGAAGCAAGGCACACACAAAGGCCAGGCTTGGGATGGACCAAAATTCCCAGCATGGAGAAGAAATTGGAAGAATGCAAAATAAATGAATAAATGAGAAGAATGCAGATGTAAATGCAAAATAGTACCTAGATGAAAGGATAGAATTAAAGGGAACACAGTTGAAAGGGGCCCCATCTCATCTGGCATCTTGCTGCCAACCCCCAAAAGCGAAAACCGTTTTTGGCTTCAGCTCAGTCTCCTAGTTCTTCATACAAACAGGAATCTGGGTCAGAGCCCTCAGCTGGTGGGTGTGACAGTGTCTCAATAACATCAGAGGGCAGAGGTCTCTGACAAGTAGAGGGCAGCGTGAGCCTAGAGTAGCAGACAGAACAGAGACGACAGCAATCAGGGACATGAAGTAAAGTCACCGTGCCCTGCAGTGAAGGAAACCATGGCGACTGCATCCATCAGGATCCTGGCGGGACGCGGAGCCCAGGCAGAGGGTGTGAGAGCAAAATGCTGAAGCTCGGTTTACACAGCCAGGGCCTGTGGAGCAGACACTTGGGAGACACAGAGGGGCCCAGCCCCCATCCAGGCTGGGGAGAGCTTCACCCCTCCAGGAGGGGGCACAGGCTCTGCAGAAATGATCCACATGCAAGGGCCCCTGAGAGGGAGAGCCTCAAGGAGCACACGGAAGGAGCTGCAGACCGCCACCGCCCACATCAGGCCACCCAGATAAAGACGCTCTTCTGCTCCTGGTGCTGCCCTCTGACTCTCGGACTCCTGTGGGATGCCAGCCACCCCACCTCAGAACATGCTCAGCAGGGGCGAGCCTCCGGGGTCCCAGGGAGATGAGGGTGTAGAGTGGATAAAGAAGCAGTGACCACATAAAGCTGACTGCTCTTCAGCTGAGACACAATTTCCCAAGCAGGCACCATGAGCCTCTGGGGCTGAGACTGATACATGGCAGAGGTACCCTGGGCACTGGCAGCCTCTTCCACAGTATGCTACGGGCTAAAGGCCCAACATCCAGGTCCAGAGCAGCCATGCTCCCCACAGGCTGCAACCCAGATGCTGCCAGTGGCTTGCTGCAGAGTGAGTGTGTGAGGTTGCACAGGGGCATGGCGCTCCCAGGAGGGAATGAGAGCTGGGACCTCATATGGAGTCAGGGCCCTCTGGATGGGGGCAGTCAGCCCCCACAGGACAAGGAAATGCAAGGATGTGGGGGAGGGCTGTCTCCCTCCAGGAATGGAGACGCCGCCGCCTTTGCCTCTTGCTGGTTTAGAGCTTCATTTCATAGTGTCAAGCAACTCCAAGCTGTGATGTTAATGACAGGAAACGACGGTGCATGGCCAGGGATACAGCTGCTGCCCAGTAGAGCTCATCGGGAAATCCTGCTGGCTTTGGGGGTTGGGGGCGAGGTGATGCGGTCAAAGGAATAACTTCTGGTTACAGAAGCCTAAGTTCCAGGGACCTAGTGAAAGGATGGCCACCACTGTTAATACGGATGTATTGTACTTTTGGGATTCACTACAAGAGTAGACCTTAAATATTTTGAACACACACATTAACTCGGGGAGGTCACAGGTGTATTAGTTACTGTGATGGTGCAGTCATTTCTCAAAGTCCACATGTACCAAGCATGCCCCCGGGCATCTTAAATAGACACATTTTGTTTGTCAATCACGCCTCAAAGCAACTGGAGGGTAAGAAGAAAGCCCAGTGGGTCCCACACGAGTAAGAAAATAAAACCACTAAAAATTAGATTGGAATCCAAAAACTAATGACGGACAGACCATGATGGAAACTCGGGGGTGAGCCTTGCAGTCAAACCACAAAGGCGGTCCGCAGCCAGAGCAGACACAACAAAGCCACGCTAGAAAGAAGCACGGCACGGAGAAATGAACTAGGAGGATCCAGCCATCTTGTTCCCAGAAATCAGAACTCCACGGAGGAACTAGAAGTTGGATGCCATCCAGCACAGCCGAGCCGGGCATCCGGCAGAGCAGTGGGGACAGGGAGGGTGGCAGAGGCCCCTGCGGCTGCTCAGCGACCGGGAGGGGCAGACATGAAGCCTGAGTGCCAGTCTTAGCGAGGCACAGCCAGGATCCACGTCTTGAGGAGCCAGGCTCCCCGCTTGTTCTGGGTTTGCGCTGAGTGGCAACTGTCTCTATAGCACCAAGTTGTTGTGTGTAGAGCGAGTGTTAAAATACTGGGTTCTGGGGCCGGGGAGTTAGCTCAGTGGTTCCGGCGCCTGTCTTGCAAGCGCAAGGGCCCGGGTTCGATTCCCCGGTAACCACATAACAATACTGGGTGTGGAGACCCCACACCCAGCAGCAACCAGTACCACATACCACAGTGCCGGGCGTGGTGGCTCACGCCTGTCATCCCAGCACTCGGGAGGCAGAGGCAGGAGGATT
>PVIR01000790.1:0-60699 GCA_004026965.1 Petromus typicus | reverse complement strand
GTCGGATGTAAATGGAGGACAGGAAGTTACGTTGGGCGGGCCAGGGTGGGGCCTTGGAAAGCTCGGGGAGAGGGTTTTGCTTGGCATGTGAGGGCTGGAGATGTAATGTACCCAGTGGGATCCGGCAGTCTCATTGGACCCAGAACAAAGTAGTCTTTGGTGGGAGGGGGATGAAGACAGTCCCTGGGTACTCGGGGGTCACCCCAGGACTGGCACCCTCCCGGCCAGTTGGGTGACAATGTCACTACCCTCACAGTGGGCTCAGACAGGTTGATAGCAATGGTGCAGGTCTCACACTTCTGGGCACCAACCCAATGAGACAAACACTCCGCCTGCCTCTTCCCAAATTCATCCAGACTGCATACGACAGTACAGTGTGTGCTCCAAAAATTCCTCCTCTAGAATGTTGGGCAAGCAGTGACCCTAAATTCAGGATGTCATTTTCACAGTAGCAGAGAAACAGAAACCCAAAATTCGGGAGCGAGAGATGGTAAAGTAAGGCACAGCAGGTTCATCTGCTGGGCTTTGGCACAGCTGCTAAGCTTTGCCTCAAAAGGAAACTTACTCTAGCTGGGACTGAGTGTGCAGCGATTTGCAAATTCCCAAAGAAGCATCTCATGCAGAATTTCAGCTCATTTAATTTCCACAGCTGCCTTGTGAGGTATAAATAGTGCTCGTCAAGTGTAAATCAGACAGGAAGCAGAGGAATGTCCAGTTACCACCGAAAGACACATCACTAGTCATTCTGAAAACTGGAGTCTAAATCCAGCCAACTTACCAGCCCATGCTAACTCCTACACTAGATGGCTGATGCAAGGATTTGTCCTGACATGGGCCAGTATTGAAAATTTTTATCTCAGTAAGCGAAGCAGGTAGTAAACATAGTGTGTTCTGATAATTTTAAAAACAATCGCTTCCTGCTATATCACAGGTAAAACACTGGGGAGATTGATGGCTGGGCTTGGAGGAGGTGGTGGTTGTACTTTTTATTCTGAAACAGTTCTTTGTAAAAGCTGTTACAAGTGCACTAAGTCTGTGTCTCATCTTGGGCAGTCTTAAGCCGCCCCCATCGATCTCACCACCCCGACCCCTGACCCCGGCGGGCTCCGCCCCAGGGTGGGCGGGGCTTCCTCTTCTCAGGTCTTTTTGCCGCACGCTCTTGTTTGGTAAAGCAGTCTGGAAGGAGAGACATCAGCAAGCTGTAAAATGGCGGTGGTCCGCTGTAGTGGTCTCCGTGGTGCTTATTCATCACTGTGCACTTAAAGAACATTAATTAAATGTGTTCAGAAAAAATCATGAAGTTCTAAGCAAAGAGGCGCACTACTAACCGCCCGCACCCGAGAGCCCTCTGGGCTGCCCGCAGGCCCGGCTGCTTCCGTGACGCTCACCTGTGGAGTCTGAGGCGCACCTTTCTGGAGAGCCCCTTCTATACACCCCACAGGGGACCCTCCGGGGAAATGTGCGTCTCCCAAAGCCGATCTCTAGTCGTCCACCCACCTGGGAGAGGGTAACTCACTCTGGCTCTGGAGCTGAAGCAGGGCCCAGTCGGGAAGATTTTATTCTTAAATGACAAAATGGTTTTCCAATTAGCTTTTCAGAGCAGAAGTCAAAGCAGCTCTGCATCATTGTTGGCCTGGCCGGAAAGGAGAGATACTTCCTCGGGCTTCACAAATGGCCTGAAGCCAAGGTGAGTGAGACAGAGGCCCCGTGACAGTGCTGGCATCAGCACCAGGACCCGAGAGGCCCTCCACAAATGCCAGTGCCACTTTGAAGGAGCCCTCCTGGAGCCAATGCTCGGGCTGGAGTGATGGACCAGGAGGGTGTTTGGTACGGAGGTAGAGAAGGGGGAGCAGCTCAGGCCCCCTCTGATAGGCAGTGCCTGACTGCTTCTTTCCTTCAGGTCCCCGAAACTGAAGAAGTGGGGCTCCTTCTGTCTAGACAGCTCCAGTTGATTGATTAAATGGGTAAGTTAGGGACAAGAATGAGAGAAATGAACCCGCCCTGGCAGGAGGGGCCCAGCTGGCTAAGACGTGCTGTGTGTCCAAGGGCGTCTCCCTGCATTATCTACTGGCTTTTATTCATCTTGTGCTTAACAGTTTCTCTGTACTCAGGCTGTAAGTTCCAAGTGATGAATTTTGGGGTTGCTAGGAAAATTCACATCTTTGCTACTGGTTATTTGGGCAAAAATCTGCTCTTTTCATAGCGTCCTGGTGTGGCACATGACGAAGCACAGATTTTGGAGAATTTTCATCACCCTCCCAGAGCCCAAAGAGCACCGTGGCTGGAGTACGTGATCTGGTCCTGGGCAGGGGCTGGGTGCTCCCGTGTGATCTCGTTACTCAGTGCTCGGGGCTGGACCCAGGTCCTTGAGCACCACATGCAGGTCACCTGAGTTACCCTGGCACCCCATCCCTCTGGAGGCAGGGAGCACCCCCAGGCAGAGTGAGGCTGCACGTGGCCTGGGGGTCGGGGAGGCAGCCTTGGCATCCACTGAGCCCGGTCTGCTGTTCAAAGCCTCCCCTCATGTCTTCTCCATCAGTTTGGAGGTCTAAGTTTCCCATCCCCTCGCCATCACCCCAAAACATACCCCAGAGGTGTGGTTGGGCAGCACTCTTTGCACAATGCACCCTGTGAGCTCCAGTTTCTTTAGGAGCCCTTTTTGCTGCCCAATTCTCAGAGCCCATGTCCTGTGATTCCCCCTGAAACACTTTGACTTCTGTACAGTCTCTGCCCCGCTCCTCCTCGGAACCTGCATCATGGAGCATTGACTGGGCTGAGCAGCACCCCCAGAGTTCACGTCTGTGGACTTCAGAATAGAGCTTTAGTTGGGAACAGGGTCTTCAAAGCTGTAATGAGATACTGTGAGGTGGTCCTGGATTCAGGTGGGACCAAAATGCGATGGGGAGTAAAAGAAAAGAAAAGGCTCAGGAAGGCCCGCCAGGTGAGCGGTCTGCGTGGAGACGAAGACGGCAGAAGCTCTGCAGAGGGAGTGGGACATCCGCAAGCTAAGGGACGTCTCCTGCTGGCAAGTGCTGGAGCAGGGAGAAGCGTGGAGTGGTCCGCCCAAAGCCTCCTGGGAAAGAGACGCCCACACCTTGGTTCCGAGCCCCGCCCTCCGGAGCTGGGGAACACAATGCTTTGTTGTCCCTCATGCCCGTTTTATTGTGCTTTGTCCTTAAGGAATTAACACAGCACTGATTAGAACTGCGAAGTGGCTGTTTATCACTTCTATAAACTGCCTGCGGTGCCCAGTGGAAGGAGTGGGGGCCTCAGAGGGCACCCGTGAAATGAAGAGCAATTGTTCTCCAAATTCTACTGTGTTCCAAGGACCCGTGGCAATTAGTGATAGCAGAAGGCAAACATCTTCATTGCAAAAGGAGGCTCCACACTGGCATTCTGAGCCTTTCCAGTGCCCCACGCTGCCCCATGCTATCCGTGCCATTTGTGTGGTGCCAAGGAATGCTCTGGGGAGCCAGAGAGCCAGCAACATGTTGCCAGAGCAGCTTGCAGGATTTCCTCCACAATGGGACATGGGTCAAGATCACAGAGCAGTGTCCTTTCTTTGCTGTGGGCTGGCTGAGGGGTTGGGACCCACTCAAGGCCCAGAGTGCTCCTGCTAAGAAGCTGCAGATCAAAGGTGGACAGAGGTCACAAAAGTACTACCATGGCCTTAGAAAAGTACTAAGAAAGCTGGAGACATCGACTAGTAATTTCCCAACTGTGTACGACATTTAAAAAGTAACGGTGCCAAAAACATGGGTGATTCCACCATTCTTTTATTTCCTCATTGCTTGTAGAAAAGTACCATGGTCACAGATGCCCTCTGCATGGCTCCAGAGACAGATGCTTGGCTGCAGCACCTCCCTGAGGTATCACAGCCCCCAGGAACAGTTGTGCAGCCAACAGCACTGTCCTTGGTATCAATTCCAGAGGAGCGGCTGTAGGAAAAAGTGCTTAGTGGTGTAAAGTGTTAAAAGAGGAAACACGCAAGTCTTAGTGGTGGACCTCACATTCTTTCCTTGAGTGAAACCACAGCCTTACCGTGTGTCACTGAATCATCACGGCCTCCTCCCTGGACTGTCTGTGGAGTGCTCATCGAGAATGTCAGCACTGGCACCTTAGGAGCCCGCCCTCCCCTCCTGAAGAGACTTTTTTTTTTTTTTTTTTGCCACACTAAGCCTTCCCTTCCCTGGGAAGAGTGGTACCTCAGGCTCAGCATGTCACATAGGTCAAAGTTTGTCATTTGCAGAGATGAAACACAAAGTCCCCCTCACCTGGGAGACTGTGGTAGATTAAGGATGGTGGCAGACTCTCTGGCACTTCTAGCTTAGACAAGGCCTTCAGGACAGAACCGCTGTCTCTGCCCTTGGATCTTGTTAGGCTCTCTGGCTGCCTGACCAGTACAGTAGATAGTGACCGAGGTACTTCCGCCTCACATCTAGGCTCAGGCCTGAGGAAATTGGTAGCTTCCACTTCCTGTCTCTTACAACCCTAGCTATGGGACCGGGGTATGCGAAGCCAAAGCCAAGGCCATGTACAGATGCTCTGGGTAACAGCCCCAGCTGGGTTCCTCCCTGGTAAGGAGTAGCAACTCCACCATATTTGCACCATCTTGGACATCCAGGGCACTTGAGCCATTAAGAGAATTCTAACTGCAGCCATGCAGACTGTAGCTGCATGAAAGATCCAAGGTAAGAACCACCCTGCTGAGCTCGTTAACACAGAGACCCACAGTATATGTAACAGGAATTTGGTGTCTCAAACCCCTGAGCAGTCAGGCAGGTGGTTTATTGTCTCAGAATAAGAGCTGGTACCCGTGTGCTCCAGCCGGAACCTCAGTACTCTGGGGAGTGTCGGTCATTCCTTCATTCGGAGAACATCTACTGGCCACGTACTGTGCCCGAGAAATGTTCTAGGAACTCAGGGTTCAGCAATAAACCGAGCAAATATGGTCCCTATTCTCCATGAATTTATGGTCCAATGCAGAATAGAGAGAAAAAACACCAATGAGAAAGACTAAGAGACCTAAAATGAGGAAATAAAGGTAGCTTTTGGAGTTTTTCCAAAATTAGTGTTATTGTTTTCTAGCTATAGGCTTCTACATTTCATTCTGATACTACTTTTCTAATATAGATTTTCTGCCACTTTAATTTCATTTATATTGTGTCAGCTTGTATTTTATTCTCATAAACAATACATATTTGTAGTATGGATCTTCTCCTAGCCGCCTCCCCACATTCATGCTTATTGTAACCACTCTTACACTTCGGACTTCTTTCTTTCATTTTGTTCCCCATTTCTTTAACCACACTCTCTTCTTTTTTCTCAGTAACTTACTCTCCTCTGTGACAACTCTGAGTTTCTCTCCAAGCTTCGTTTCTTCTCACACCTCTCCAGCTTCAGGGCAGCCGTGTCTAGCAGATCTCCGGGAATGTACTGGTGTGGAATCGGCGTCCCCTTCATTTCTGCCCAGTGGTCTTCACATTGCATCCCTGCAGAATGAGTCCCATATATCATCTACTTGACAGCAATGCAAAGACTAATCTGCCCAGCATGCTCTTTCTCTCCCAAAGATTCTCTGATTTCCATTCCTCTGGCCCTTTTATATCAGGACCAGTTCCAGGAGCCATCACTCCATCTCCCCTCATCTCTTCAAAGCCTGGTACCCACATCTGAAGACAGAACCCTGGAGCAATCTGATCTGTCCAAGAAAAATGAGGCTATTTCCTCCCTCGATTTAAACACAACCCCAGCATTGCAGGGACTCAGCTCGCCTGGCCCCAGAGCCCAGACTCCCAGTGACTCACAACAACTTCCCGTCAGCTGAAGTCTCCGCCCACAGCACCTTCCTCCTGGATTTCACAGCCAGGCCAACTTCATGTGGTCACCAGGCTGCACAATTAGCCCTGATCAGACCATCTTGTTAGAGCCAGTCCACTGCTCCTGGTTGTCAAGCTATTTTTGGATTTCTCCCAACACTGTGTCACTCACAACAGTGGTTCTCTTTGCCCAGATATTTCCTCCTGCAATTTTCCTAGCCCTCCCCCAATAATTTTTATATACCTTGTCTTGTTTGCAAGATATATAGTCATATCTGTTGGCAGTTTCTAGGAGGAGGAGGAGGATAGAAACGTACCCCAAAGAACTTGCACATGACCCCATTTTCTGAGCTCAATTAGTGAGACTCCCACGCAAGGGTGTGATGAGCCATCTGTGAGAACAAGCTGGAGGTTGCTCATGTGTGACAGATGAGAGGGGGGACAGGCAAAGACCAACTAAGAGACATCTCGGGAAGACATGATTGCTTTGTGACTGGTGAGGAATACACAGAAATATATGCATTTGGATAAAAGTATATTGAACAAAAAAATGAAGCTTGAAGAAGAAATCAAAGGATATACTTGTAGCAACAGTTAATGGTGTGGGTTGGACTGTGTCTCCCATGATCCTGTCAAGTCCCAATTCCTGGTACCTCCAAATGGAACTTATGTGAAGACAAAGTCTTGAGAGAGGCAATTAAAGTTACATGAGGACACTGGGTAAACCTTAGCCCATGTCTTAGTGTATTTGTAGAGGAGGACACAGTGGAGGACAGCTCTGCTGGGCCGACCCCGCTCACTCCCTAACCTTGGACTAACTTTGGACTTCCGTGCTGCGGGGCTGAGAGAAATAAGCTTCCACTGCTTGGGCCCCTGGCCTGTCCCACTGTGTTAGGCAGCTCGATTTAATTACCACAGACCTTGAAAATGTGTCTGATAAGGAGTCCCAAGTTGGATGGCAGTGACTCAGTTCACCTTTCTAAGATCCAGTGGCTTCCTTCGTGCCAACTCTGGGCTCCAGGAAACCACCTGCTCCACAATACTGCCTGACATGGCATGAGAAGGAGACTGTCCAGATGTCCCAAGCATTCACACACACACACACACACACACACACACACACACACACGAGTCTACACACATACCTGTAATCTTGTAGTGCCCACACCTGTACGCATCTGCATCCCCTTACACTTGCACTAGGTGGAGATCCACATCTGCTCAGGAAAGCCAAGTAGGTCTTCTGCTAAGGAGACCTCATCCCCCCATCCATGGCGCCTTACAGGTAGCTGTCCAACTGCAGCACGGCCTTCTCCAAGCAGTCCTCCAGCCTGAGTGCCACCTGCTCACAGAGCCTTCAAGAGAGGCCAGAGCCTTCAGTTACTTGCTCAGGTAGGACAATGCTTCCTTCGTTAGACCTACCCTCGGGTCTGTATGCAGAGCTCATGAAGCTTTGCCAACTACACAGCGAAACCAGGGACAAAATCACAGAACCCTGAACCAAACCGTCCTCCCTCAAAACTGAAGATGCTTCCCCGAGCAAATGACCGTGTCAACCACAGAGGGGCAGTGCAGTGGATCCAGGGAAGCAGCCGGTTCATGCTGACCTCAGCCACGCTTCTCACAGGAGAGGCTGCTTGAGTCTTAGACATCTGTGCTTAGGACCATCAGATTAATCCTCTACCTGAGGAGTTTTGACATCAGAAGCAGATACATGATGCCCTCAAGGATTGACACAAATAGCCTGACAGGAGAAAAAAACATTAAAATTGGGAAAATAAGACATAATGGCTCCCTCTGTGGCTTCAGATGATTCCTGAGAGCACAGCAAACTGCTGAGGGCCTTAGGGCTCAGGGCCTGTGAAGGTGTTTGTCCCTAAACTGATGGCCAGGAGCTGCTTTTTCTCCTCATTATCCAGACCCCCACATGGCCATGCATTCCGGAAGGATTTCCATCTCCAATGACTCCTGCACCTTGGAGCCTCAGTGATGAGGAGCAGGAAGTGGCGCGCTCTTTCCCGTTGGGTCAGTGGATGGATTGTATGATCTCGGCCGCAGTAACCGGATACCGCCACAGTATGTAGAGCCATAATCAACGTGAATGAATGAGCATGGTTGTGTCTGGGTTGTAAATAAAACTATAGATCAAGCAACAGCCCAGGTCTGTTCCCTCAGTATAGATTTCCAGTCCATTGAGAATATTCATGCTGCAGGCTCCTCACAGGCTGGAGGGGCCACGTGAGGGGGAAAAGGACCATCTTGGTCTCTCAGGTGAAGAAGGGCTGCCATCTTATCAGCTCCTTTGTGGCCTTGCCCAGCCCTGTGTACTCCGGGGGTGAGGTCTCAGCTGTCCCCAGGCCACTCCCGGCCCAGCACTCTCAGGCTATGTGGGGTCCTCGGAGTCACTGAGATGGAAACACACACACTGCAAAGCTATTCTGCCCCAGAGGAAGCTCAGAGCAATGCTGGCGTCATTAATAAGTCTCCTGCCTAATGAAGAGCCGCTCAGCCCTCAACACCACTGCTAATTAAAGCCAGTAGCCTCAGTAGGGCACAGAAGCTTGTTTGCCACTTGCTCTTACGGTGGCACTCATCTGAAGGAAGGGCCCTGCTATGAGAGAATTGCATAAATCCTTCCGATCTACCTTTGTGAGTCCCCACGTATGGTTTCGCCACCTGGCTGGACAAGCCTTCCCCTTCCCCCTCCTTTTATTCTCCTTCTTTAAATTTCAAGCATCACTGTCAAACCTAAGCTGAGGTGGTTAACTCCAGAGTTAATTAACCATGAATTAATTGCCATGCTCTATCAGTCCATTCTGGAAATGGTGCCAGTGGCTGCCATTGGAGTGTGACTTCACTGAGGCACTCCAGAAGCTGGCTGTGGAGAGGACCGGAGGACCTGAGTCCGCCCTGGGCACAGAGTGGCCCGCAGGTCTTCCTGCTGGAGTCCCTGCTGGGAGAAAAGCAAAGCGCTCTGCACATCAGCACCAGACGCTTCACAAAGCGGCCTTGCAAGGAGATGTGATTTCCACTTAAAAGGATGTGAACCTTCACTACGAAATTCTAGAAAATCAGGTCAATGAGGTCTACTGGACTCTAATTTCTGGATAGTTAATTTTGATCTATTTTCCCAGAATATCTATAGGTCCAAAAAGATATATTTTAAAATAAAAGTAGGGTGATTTTTTTTCTGATTTTAAGAGAATGCCAAGGCACGGAAGAAGAAAATTTTAGATAATTGCTAATCTGATCTTATCACGGTAAGAAAATAGACTAACTCAAGCCGATAGAGTTTAAAATAAATTCTGGATCATCCCATAACACAATGTGCTATAAATTTTGGAAACTAAACCTTCTCTTCAGCACAGAAATACAGAGAGCCCGCAGGTCAGACGCCGCCTGCCAGGCCTGTCAGCCCCAGAGCTGCAGTAAAACCTACTTCTCTGGGCTGAAAATCAAGTTGGGGAAGAAAATAAGACTTTTCACAAATATCTGGGGAAGAAACCCGAAGGAAAGTCTAACGCTGAAGGGACTGGTAGCAGTCCACTTTTCTGGGAGGTAGAACACAGAAAAAGTGTCACTGTCCTGATGATAATAGAAATATAGGTAAATTAAGAAATCCTAAGACTGAGTAAGTTCACAGGAAAATGCGGAGAACTCAGAAAATACTCAAAGAAAGGCCAGGAGTCAGAAGTGGCTTCCTCTGTGGGTGTGGCCTGGGAAGGGGCACAGCGCAGGGGCAGGAAAGACATGTCCCTCCACCCCGGCAAGTGCTGCCCCGGATCTCTACCGCGAAAGTCCTCTTCACCAAGGTCCTGCCAAAGATACGGGGCCATTTGGCCACCGTGAGAAGAGGCCATGTCACTTTGAAGGTCCCAAGCCAACAGGGCACCTACACCTGCCTGAGGCTGAAGTTTGACCACATGGTCAAACTAATCTAACCACAGCCATCTCGAGCTGAAAGGCACGCCGTCACTGCGCATGGCTGTGTCCGCACCGTTTCCCACCACCGCTCCAGTGGGAGTGAAGTTTCATCACCAGACTCTGGCACCAGAAAGGAGCCTGAGTCTATGCTAGCTAGCCTGAGAAAAGTCAAGTACATTCTTGCTTGGAAAAAGCCCCTTTGGTCCCGACTGCTTTCAGAGTCCCCATTTTCTCACCCAAACTGAGTAACCCAGTTAGTGTCACTGCCAGTGAGGATGAGGATCACCCAGGCTGATTCCTGCATTTCTGAATCTACCCGCCTCTTTTCTTTGATCTCACAACACCTTGGTTCTCACCAACTGGGACTGATTATTCCAAAACACCAAACAACAAAACACCCAGTCACTCCAAATACCACACTACCATTACCAAGGAATGAGAAATAGGGCCTACGGGAAGAGAAGTCCCCTCTGAAACAGCAGCATGCAGCACAGCCTGGTGCTGAAGGCGGAGGAGGGTCTTTGAGAAAAGCACATGGTAACATGGGGGCTTGGGGAGAGTGTCCCTGAATAGAGGGGAGCCACGTCAACTGGACACCCGAGCCCAGCTTCCCTCTTGACTGGCGCAACTCAGCCCCACGCTCACAGCAGAAGAGAACTTGCCCACCCAGGGGAAACGCCATTGGCGACCCTGATATTCTTCCACATGCCGGCCAGAATTAACACAAACATTCTGAGATGTGAAAATATAAGACAGTGTGTACATTTCCCGAGAGTCAAGGAGTCATCATAATCAGACTCAGAGATGACCCAGGCACTGCTATTATCAGAGAGCACGTTTAAAATAAATATAGTTAATTAATAAGTTAGAGTTTTAGTGTAGGAAAAAAATGATAACCCCAACATAAAGATAGAAACCATAAATCCAGGTGAAAATGGTAGTAATCTTAAAACATTGATTCATGGTAGAAATGAAGAAAGTCTTTGTCTGTGTCATGAAAAGACCAGAAGTTGCTTGGGGGAAAAAAACAGTAAATTTGAAGATAGATTAATATAAATTACCCAATTGACATGGAAGGAAAAAAATGAGAAATCAAAAACAATGGAGTAAAAGGTTAAAACCATTGTATTTCAGGGATATACATAGACTTATGAACTATAACAGCACAATTTACAACAGCTAGAATTTAGAAACACAATGTGCTCATCAGTAGAGAACCAGATAAGGAAAACGTGGTATTTGTACACAATAGAGGACTACTCCGCCACAAAGAGAGACTTGAGATGTTTTTAGGTAAATGATGCAATTTGGGAGCAAAGTGTTAAGTAAAGTAACATATAAAGAGCAAAATAAGAGAGAGATGAATAGGAAGAGAGAGAAATTTTTTTTAAATTCCCAACTTACAGGCTCCATTGTTTAAAAAATATTCCAATATATATGTAAATTTTTTTCTTTTATACTAATAGTTTATCTTAGTTTGTAGAAAAGAAAGTTTGTATAATTATTTATTTCCTTTTTGTAAGAATCTATTGATTTATGTCTTCACTAATAACTGCTTTGAAAACAATAACACAGCATAATAACTATCATTATTCTTTCATTATTTGGTTATGAAAATTTGTCTTATTTTTTCATGAAAGAATATTTTTTAAAGTGATGAAGTATTGAGGAATTTAGGGGAAATACGTAGTGATCTTATCCACATGTATCAGCAATCTTAGAAGAATTTTTTTTTAAAAAAGGAAAGCAAAAAGAATATTTGAAAAGAAGATAGCTGAGAATTTTCCATTAATAAGAACGATGTTAAACCTCAGATCCAAGAATACTCCAGATGCTCAGACTGCAGACAAGTCTCCTGGTGGAAATAAAAACAGAAGTGGGCTGAGAGTACTCCGCAGGGGAGCACTTGCAGAACACACATGAGGTTTGATGCACACATACACATTCACACTTGCACACGCACATGCACATAAATATAAACATGCATGCACATACGTGGAAATTCTTAACGTAAAAGGTGTTCCAAGCTACTAAGAACTGGGTCAAAACCCTGAAAAAGGTTCACTACTGTTTAATGTGAAATGCTCATTCATGGAACAAATACTTTCTCTTCTTTTCTATGTTAGCTTAAGTTATATTTTTCAAAATTTTCCCATTTCTTCTAAAGAGATCAAATTTATTATAGATAAATTCATTAAAATATAATATCACAATAGGTTGTTATCCATTAAATCAAGGTCTATAATAATTTCCTCATTTTTCATTCTTAATCCTGGTAACTATTTTTTCTCTTTCTTTTCATATTTGATCTTGCTTGAAATATATCAATTCACAAACATTTCCAAAAGACTAAATCTGACTACAGTGTTTTCTCAAACATAGATCCATTTTCTGTTTCACTGATTTCTGTCTTTAACAGTTTTTTTTCCTTTTAAAATTTTCACTTATTTTTCTATTTTCCTAAGGTACAAGTTTAGAAAATTGACTTTTAAACTTTCTTGTTTACTTATATTTAAAACTATAAATTTCCCTCTGAACTCTCTAAACTCCACCCCCGCCTGAACAACCACACACTCCAGTCCTGAGAGTGAGCCAGCCCCAGCGCCTCGGCGCCGATCAAACGCCTCTAGCTTTTTCTTGCTCTTAAAAATTGTCTCTGCTTTTCCCAGACTTACCAGTTTCCCTCAGAGAAAAGCGGTTTGCCGATCACTTCAGAAATGATTTGTCTCTGAAACTTGGTTCCTTTAGGCTTCTTCATAGTCTCTTCGACAGCTTTTTAAAACATCTTCCATGTCTTTTACTTAATTTAGACTGTAGAATACGGTGACAGTTTAGGTAACCTCCCACACCCTGAGTAGAAGGAGAAACTCATTACCGACAGACGTGATGCATCGTCACCTGCCAGACCCGATGCCCACTGCGCAGGGCACAGCAGTAAATAAAAGATCAGATCGAAGCTCCAGAGCAGAGCGCCAGGGTACCACAGTCATGTTTCCAGAGCAACTGAAAACCATGGGAAAGAAGAGCTGCTACTTCCCAGTGCAGATTTTTATGACCTCCTTTATGTTAGGAATGGGTATGTCTGTCCCCATGCCATACCATGTTTACTGTTTTTGTCTCACTCACCTATTTTGTGTGACCTTAATCTTGCCACCCATGATACTTCCCATTTCTCCCAAACCTTCTTTGCTTTTAAAAACCACAATTAAAGTCAGCCCAGAGATCTTACCATTCCTAAAATACAGGTAGCGATCAGAAGCAGGAACATACAGAAAAATATTAATGAAATCTACTTCTAGCAGTTTGCTTCCTTAAGCCTATGATTCGTTTGGGTTTACATCTTTCACTCTAAAGTAAAAAGATTGGCTGACAGTTAATGTTTACAGCACCACCACTAGAAAAGTGGTAGGACTGTACAGTGCCACCAAACAGGGCTTACAAGGCAGTGCCTACGGGAGGCCAAGTAGCCCTGGCAATGGAAAGCCCCAACCTATCTGCTCTGTCAGATGCTGCTGTGCAGGTGTTCCCATGCCTCTGTACCACTGGTGAAGTGTCCTATCCTCCTCAGTCACCTGATGCCATCCCAGGGCGGTGGTAGGTACCCAGGCCCTTCTCAGCTCCTTCTGTGGCCTGTGGGTTACAAACGCAGCATGCCTCTTAGCCTGTATCCACAAGCCACATGTCCTGGGCCCACTGCTTCCCCTCCCTCAGGCTCCGGGTTCTCATGTGCAGAAGGAGAAGGGGACGAGTTAAACATCTCCGCTCCCGCCATCTGTCCTAGCTTGCATTTCTGGTGATTAGCTGTTGGCTGTTTGGGAAAGGCACATGTTCGCTCAAGTTTTGAACAGGACCACAGGGTGAAATAAGGAAAGTGTGTCCTTGACTTCCGGCCACCCTCCCTGGCTTCAGGGCTGTCAATGTGCGTCCACAGCCAGGGCCACGGACCAGGCACAAGCTCACAAAGCGCTTCCTTCAAGATGCAACTATTGCCCCACATCCCTGCTCCCCACAGGCTGAACCACAGCACAGCCTCCAGACACACTCCTGCTTGTCTCAGCGCCCTTGGGAACAGCTGGGAAACACCCCCGCAGAGTCCCACTTCTGGGAAGCCTGAGTTCACTGTCTTGGAAGTGGCTCACGTAGTCTGTGCAGGCCCAATCTCCTCACCTTGGGTGCCACCCTCTGAAGGAGGCACCCCGTGAGCCAGGCAGACTCGAAGGGAAGAAAGAGCTGGCAAAGAGCTGTGTGTCTTCACTCAGTGCCAAGATCTTTGCACACAAGCATTCACACACACACACACACACACACACACACACACACACGCACACGCACCCCTCCCGGAGCCCCAGGGCACAGCAGTGACCCTCCACTCTACACTTTGAACACTCCTACCATAACGGGGAGTCCCAACCACTGCCAAGATGCCCACATGCTCCCTTGGCAATGTGAGCCGGCGCCTGGCGGCTCCCACATGGGAAGACTTAGATCAGGGTTGGAGGGGCTAAGAAGACTTCAAGTTTGGCGGTTTGAGCTCATGCCTCCTCTGGGTAGGCAGATTTCCACAAGAAGCCCATCTACTCACACATATTCCCAGAGCCAGAGGTCCCTGCCTGCTCTAGGGAGCTGACTGCACCCTCCCGTTCCCACGAGCAGCGCTGCCCCTCCCCCACAGTTTCTGGCCGGCTCTGACTGGGGGATGGGGGCTGTGGCGGGGTGGTGGCCTTATGGAGTGTGTTGGGGGCTGTGTGGTCTGGGATGGCAGGAAAACAGTCTGTGTATGCAGTCTGTGTGGTCATTTGTATGTTACTGTGTATGTAGTTGATTGCGTGGTTGTGTATGTGGCTGACTGTGTGAAATCTAATGTGATTCTACGTGGCATGACATATGGGATGTGGTGCTTTACATGTGGTACATGTGATGGTGTGTGTGGCTGGACATGCTATTCTGTGTGTGGGTGCATTATGTGTGGCTGTGCTGTGGTGTATATTATGTGTAATGTATATAGGTACACTGTATGTGTTTGGCATTTATTATGGGTTAGAGTGTGTGTCTGTGTGAATGACATGCATGGTATGGTGCTTTGTGTGGCATACATGTGAATGTGCAGGTGTGCTAGTGTCTGGCATTCAGATGTTGTGGCATGTGTGAATGTGCATGTTTGTGTGTGTCTCTGTGTGCACATCCAGGCAACAGCAATGTCAATGAAATGTAGCGAAGTAAACTTCCTCCAATCCAATATCCTGGTTTTCCCATTTTCCAGGTTCTCTGACTGTCGTGTTCCAGACCGGCCCTGACTCGGTGCTGAGTTTCTTTTCCGGAAATAGAAATTATCCAATCAATACACTTCTGAGCAGTGTCAGCAGAAGCAATTTACGAGCAGATTAAAGTTCACATTCCCCCATCAGCCCTCTGCACACAGCAGATGGTGAAATAGCAGAAGGGCTTTTGGTCAGGCTGTGAGGAGGTGGGGGCACAGAAGAGACCCGCAGTACCCCCTCAGTGGGCAGTGCCAGGCTCTGGAATGCTGGCTGTCTGAGGCCCCACACTGAGAAACTTCTGTAGTAGGCACTGGGGATGGAGAAGACCCAGCTGTGCCAGCACCACAGAGCACTGGGCAGGTAAAAAAAGGCCTATGTGGAAAATGACGACATTTTCACTTCAAGGTGGCAGCAAAAACAGATAGTATGTTGCAGAAAGCAAAGTGACCTGAAAAACAGGTAGAGAGATCCTTTACAGGTGTAAAGAAAGGCTGGAATAGGAGAGAAGACATGAGAAATCCACTCATTCGTGCCCACGTGAGTGTCACACACTTACTTGAACACCTGCAGGTACCAGATATGCTGGGAGCTGGGATGGGTCAGAGACCAAGGAAGATAAAATTCCCTGCTCTGAGGGCATCACAGTCTGGCTGAGCTGCCAGACCACAGAGAAAGGCCAAAGTATGTTGGGAGACACTGATGCTACAGAAAGAGCAGAAGGTAAGGCAGGTACGGGGATGGGATCCAGGGCTGAGGGAGCAGGTTGGCAATGTACACAGGGTGAGTAGAGTGGGCTGTTGGCCATCTTTCCATCACTATAGTGAAATGCCTGGGGCAGACATCATAGGAAGAGGAAGATGTAGTTAGCTCACAGTTCTGGACATTCCATCGCAAGATGGAGCGACCACATCATCAGGGGCTTCTGTTAAGGACACAAGATGGCAATGGTGGGACCTTAGGGCAGAGCAAACTTCTCACCTCTGCCCAGGAAGCAAAGAAAAGGAGGTTGGGTCTCCATGGTACCATCTGAGGGTATCTTCCCATGACCGGAAGACTCCCACTTGGCCCCGTCCCTGTACAACCTCTCAGTAGCACCACCCTATGGACCAAGCCTTCAGTATGACGATCCTCAGGGGACAGTCAAGGTCAAGCTGTATCATGCACAAAATCGAGCCAATGCTGCTGAGAAGACTGGCTTAGCATGGGGCCCTCTAGTGAGAATATTCCAGGCAGGAGCAAAGGAGGCCGAGGGCCAGGGCAGGAGCACCCAGCATGACTGCAAAGCAGGGAGCCGTCCAGGGTGGTGGGGTGTGAGGGCAGGGTTCACTGACTCAGCTTGGCTCAGGGCTCAGCTGAGGCTGTCAGGAGATCTAAGATGGGCCTTGACGGCCACTGTGAGAGTCTCAGCTTCCGTTCTAATGAAATGGGAGCCATCTCTGGGAGACTGTGTTGGGCAGGAGTGACTTGAACCTGTGCGATTTTAAAAGATCACTCTGTTTTGTGTTGAGAGAAGGCTGAGGGACAAGACATGTCTGAAGACAAGAACAGGACAGAGAGGAGAGTCCAGATGTATTCTGTTCTGGATCTGTTATAAAAGAGACATACCATTTTGGAAAGGGGGTGTATGTGTTAATCACCTTTTTGACCAAGTACTTTCAGAAAAACAACTTAAAGATGAAAGGGATGGTTACAGCTCCCGGTTTCCGAGGGCTCAGTCCACAGCCAGCTGGTTCCATGGGGCCTGAGAGGCAGCAGAGAGTCATGGGTGAGGGCAGCCAGGAAGAAGAAAGAATAAGAGCCCAAGAGGAGGGGGCCAGGGACCAGCCATAGTCCCCAAGGTCATGCCCCATGGGCTGATCCCCCAATCGGGCACCACTTCCTGTTTCCATCACCACCCAATAATGCCACCAAATTATAAACTTATCAGCACATTAATCCATAGGTAAACTTAGGTCCCTCGCAACCTAGTCGTCTCTGTAAACACATACAGTACACCTGGAATTGTGCTTTACTGATTACCTGATGATCTCAGTCCAGTCAAGACAACCACGGGATTGGGCAGAAAGCGAAAACTGGGTGTCCTGTGGCTTCGGACAGGATCCCTTGGAAGTCTGAAGATGGTGTCACCTGAGTTGGAGGGTGGCAGCAGAGCAGGTGTGGGGAGGACATCGAGAGCTTGGTTCAACGTAATCAGGCAGAAATGTCTTTTTGACATTCAGGTAAGAATGTCAAATTGCAAGTCTGGAGTGAAGGAGGAGGTTGAGGCTAAACATACATTCAGATGTCTTGGCCTCTTTACAGACCTCAGCACACACTCATGGGGACAAAGTCAAACACTTGAGCTGGGCTGTATGACTATTTTCTGGCTGATGGGCAACTTAGTGATTTAGTGAGATTTCGTCTAAAATAAAAATTGTTTAAAAGGCTGGGAATGTAGCTCAGTGTGAAGGCCCTGGTTTCAATCTCTAATACTGCAAAAAAAAAAAAAATCAATAAATGGGAAAGAAGACCATAGAAATTCCTATTAAATCACACAGAAAGACACTACTGGCTTGGATGTCACTTGCCACGTCCCTGTGAGTCCTCCCGTTCCCTCTGCTGATGAATGCAGACTGGACCCATTGTGAGTGGTCAGGGTAGACACCATCATGTCAAGGTGAGAAAGTGTTCCCTGTGGAATTACACAAACTGCACAGGCTCAGGAGAGGGACCACTGTCTGAGCAATCGCCCTGGGCCAGAAACGGCACGCTGCTACAGTCAGGAGCATACAGTGTGGCTATTTCTCACCCTGTCCTAGCTCCCATCCCTCATCCCTGGCTCTGCTCTGACCTTTTAACCTGAGAAGGTCAAAGGCAACTTCCCCCCAAAGCACACGGAGGTCCCAGATCACCGCTGAAGGGCCGTGGAGGATGAGTTCATTTCTTTGGCAAATAGCACAAGACCACAGACTGGGTAAGTTACAAAGCTAAAGGTTTCTTTTGGCTCACAGTTGGGGTCCGAGGTCAAGGGCCTGCACATAGTGGGTCCAGAAATGGCACAGGGCAGAGACAGGGAACTGTGAGTGTGTGGGAGTCCGTCGGTCACTCCTCTAACTGCGACACACTGGGGTTCAGCCTTGGGGCTGCACCTACCGCCCTCATCCCTTCTTCGTCGCCCTCCAAAGCCCCCACCTGGAGATCCACAGTGGGACTGTTTCTTCCTCCAGTACTGGGTGATGAACCATATTCAGACCATATCAGGGGGAGAGGGGAACCCTTTTCATTTATGTCTTTCCTCCCTCTGCTTCTCCCACCTAAATCCTAGAAATGCAACCACTGCATTGGCCCCAGTGACCTTGAAACCTACCCTCTCAAGGGAAGATAAGGGACAACACCGGTCTAAGAGTGCAGCCATTCTAGTCCAAAGCCACATGGTTCAGAGAGCCTTCTTCCCCCACCTGGGCGTCGGCCATGTCTGGAGCCAGCTCTGGTCATCGCAGCTGGGGCAGGGCTGCATGGGTGGGCTCTGGACACCAATCCGGTCATTGCAGCTGGGGGAGGGGCTGCATGGTCGAGGTCTGGAGGCCAATCTGGTCATCACGGCTGGGGGAGGGGCTGCATGGGCGGGGTCTGGAGACCGCTCTGGTCATCGGGGCTGGGGGAGGGCTGCATGGGCGGGGTCTGGAGACTGCTCTGGTCATCGGGGCTGGGGGAGGGCTGCATGGGCGGGGTCTGGACACCAATCTGGTCATCGCACCTGAGGGTCAGAGCCCCACTGACTTGGCTTGGATCTGAAATGTCCCCTCAGAGCCTCCTGGGTTCAGTGGAGGGTGCTCGGACCACGGGGCGCCGTTCTCATCATTGACGACTATGGACAGAAGGCGACAAATCCCTGCTATCTCAGATGCACACGAATTTCAAACACTAGATTTACCAAGTCATGAACTACAGGATACTGGAAAAACGAATCAGTGTGAAGGGACACACGAGAGGCTGCAGTCGCCAGGCAGGTTTTATCTCAGCCGTAGGACTGCACCGCATTTTCACACAGACCTTCGGCCTCATCAGCTCGGTCTTATCTCACCTCAGGCTGGAACCAGGGTGATTCTGCCGTCACACAGCCACCGCCCGGCCGGCACCGGCACCTGCACCTGTGGGGATGTGACAGGGAAGCGGTGGTGACAGCTGGCCTGGCCCTTCTTTGGGGATTAGCTTGTGTTTTACAAGGAATAATAGGGGAGAAGCAGCTGGTACCTTCATCAGGAGCCATCTTGGTGTTTTCTAATATCTCATCAGTACCACAGTAGGTGGAAGTCTGAATTAAAATCGATGCCTGGATCTGTGAGCACTTTTACATGAAAAGGCCCTCCATGTTCAGGGTGCCTCACCACAAAGGCCCGCACTGTACAGAATGCAGTGAAGTATCAGGAGGACCTTGACCTCGAGATGGCGTGTGCTCCGAGCACCCTGCTGGGCTCAGAGCAGCTGGTCTCTGGGCCTGACGCTAAGGGTCGAGCCACACAGGTGGGGGCAGAGGGCGTTTTCGGCTGCGGACATCAATGGGAAGCGTTCCTTTGGGGATTGCTCATTTCAGTGCCACATCTCTGATTTCTGGTTTGTTGTTGTTGTTGTTGTTGTTGTCTTTTTTTTTTTTTTTTTTTTTTTTGAGACAGGGTCTCGCTTTGTGGTTCAGGCTGGCCACTAACACCATCATGAGCTCAGCCTCCAACTCACTTCACAGCAATCCTCCTGCCTCTGCCTCCCGAGTGCTGGGATGACAGGCGTGAGCCACCATGCCTGGCACTGTGGTATGTGGTACTGATTGCTGCTGGGGTGAGTCTCCACACCCAGTATTGTATGTGGTTACCAAGGATCGAATCCGATTCTTGCGCTTGCCAGACAGGCGCCGGAACCACTGAGCTACATTCCCGGCCCTGGTTTCTGATTTAAGGGTCTTAGGTTGCATGGCCTTGGTGTTGGCAAAGAGCAGAATCTGTCTAAGGAGATGCTGTACGGAGGTCCTGCAAGGAATCTCCCTTCACAGCACCAGATGTGTACATCACCAGCCACAGTACAGTGTGGACACTACTGTGGGGCATCCCACTGGATAATGCCTGGGCCTCCCGAGCACCACGCTTTGTCACCCAGATGTGTGTCTCCCCCACCTCCAACCAGGGCACCCAGAGTGGAGAACCCTGAAGATGACCCTCCGAGGCCATGGCAGATGCAGACAAGAGGCTTAGAAGACCAACGTGTTGCTGGTAAGAAGTGTACAAGGCAAACATATTTTAACACTGTCCTGCGACTTTGCTTTGAGGGACTCAGAGTTCGCTGCCAAGGAAAGGAGCAAGAAAGAGGTGACATTTCTTGTTTTGTTAGAGAAGGAAAAAGAGAAAAACAGAGAGCTGCCATGGTGCCCACTGTGCCAGACCCTAACGAGAGCCCCTTGTGCTATCCCTGTGGCATGAGTGCTGTGACAACCAATGACTGCAAAGCTCGGGGCTGGACAGTGTGCCCCCAACCCAAGCAGGGCCCCGGAGGGTTAGGAAGCCGAGCCGGGGGCCCCCTTGCTCAAACGCTGCTCTATGTTTCTTGATCAGTTCCAAAGTCTCCATCAGGCTGAGCAAGAAGGACCAATGTGCCTTATGTCCTCTGTCTTCTGCTGGCAAAGGAGACTCCACCTTCCCTGCGTGTCCCCATGGTGCACATGTGCAGTGGGGTCAGAGCTTGCACCTCAGCCACAGCAGAAGTGAGAGAGACGCCATGAGCCTCAGACCCTCTGAGCCCTCTGGGGCCAGAAGCAGCCCACCCAGCCCAAGGCAGCACAGCACCCACTTTGGAGGCACTTGGGTGGCATCTAGACTGAGCCCAGCCAAGAGACACCCTAGAGGCAACGGGCCAGGATTCGATTCTGTTCCAGGAAAAAAACTTAAAGTGTCACTGTGCTGCACGCTGGGCTTGATTCTCATGTGTGGGGTTGCACACTCCCACTCACAGAAGAGAGAGGCACCAGAGCTCCGTGAGTACTTGAGGTTGAAATCCACTTACAGTTGGAATAGTGCTCCATAGACATCAGGCTCCCAGCAGACAGGGAGATGGCTTCCAATGGCTTCCTTCTGCCACAGAGGCCCCAGTGCAAGAACCTCTCACCCACCTCCATACTTACTGAAGAGCTGGTCACTAGAGGTGACCTCACTGTGAAGGTCGAGACCTACAGTGTCCCACCAGAAAGCACACATGTCTGGAGGCTGAATTCTGGAAGGTGATTGGACTATCTTATCCATGGGTTAATTCCACACAGGATCCATAGTAAACGTGCCTTTGGAACATGGGTCCTTGTCAGAAGAGACAGATACCTGGGATCATGGCCCGGAAGGTATATCTACCTCTCTAGCTCCTCCCTTCCTGACCACCATAATGTGGGCAGCTTCCCTCCACCTTAACCTTCCACCATCTCCACCTTCGAGCCTGCTGACTGTGGACTGAAACTTCCAGAAATCATGAGCCTAAATAAATTTTGCTTCTTTAAACTATAGGTGTTGGGTATTGTGAGCAGCGATAGGAACGTGACTGAGACACTTCTAATGTTGAAGCTAGGTGTCTTAGCTGCTTTCTCGCCCCTGGAACCCAAAATCCTACATCCACAATTTAAAGGAGGGGAGATTGACATTGGCTCAGTGTGTAGGGGTTTCAGTCCAGAGTCAACTGGCTCCAAGATGGGGTAGCCTGGTGGAGGAGTTACAGCCCATGATGGAGATCAAGGGAGGAGGAGGAGACAGACCCTTTCAGATCACTCCTCAGTGACCCACCAACGAGGCTTCACCTCCCAACCTCTCATTTAGCTATAAATTCATCAGTTAAACCACAGAGAAGCTTCACACTCATGATCCACACACTTCCCAAAGCTCACCTATGAGTGATAAGGCTTTGGGGGACATCTAGACATAAACTACTGCACTAGGTTTGGGAAGTCCAAGCTGAAGGTACTTGGGCAAATGACTTGAATGTCTCAGGGTTCCATTTCCTTGAACACAAAGAGATTCCATTAGAATATTGCTTGAAAAGTCCCTTCCAGGATGCACCTGGTTGTCCCGTGTGATGATTCACTGTCTGTGTCAACGTGGCTGGGTCCCGGATGCTAAGATTCATGGGCAAATGTTATCTAGGTTCATCTGTGAAGTTGCTTCAGGATGAGATTGACCTTTAAATCAACGCATGTTGAATGAAGCAAATTGCTCCCAAGTGTGAGTGAATCTTATCCATTCACTGAAGGTCTACATAATACTAAAGACTCTCCTGAGCAAAGCTTCCCTGAGCGGAAACAACTTGCAACGAGCAGACTGCTTTGGGGTTGAACTGCAATATGAGCTCTCCGCTGGGTCTCCAGCTTCAGAGTTTGGATTTAGTGGCTCCATAGTCATGTGAACTGATTCCTTAAGAAAAGTCTCCATGTTCATGTATGCACACACATCCGCTGGTTTTGATCGGGGATCTGGATTTCAGGAACACAGAAGGAGACTGTCCACACTCACAGGCTCGGCTCAGCTGGGGATGAGAGCTTGCTCTAGAGGCCAGACTGCAGCCGCAGACGTCAGGCTTCCTATTTGACTCCTTTACCTCCACCTGTACTCCTTCAAGTCCTTTACCTCCTTGTCCTTTACCTGACTCCTGTCAAGTCCTTTACCTCCTGGCTGTATTTTGAAAATTCCATGGTGTCAGCCAGAAGTTTTAAAAACTAGATTGTGAATAGGCAGCCATCGAGAGGGCAACAGAATATCCTTGGGTGGCCTATGTAGTTTCACAAGAAACTTTCTTTAGCATCTCCACTTAGGACCTCAAAGCACAAGGACCCTGAGCAACTGGCAGAACTGAGGGGTGGATCTCTTCCTCCTAAAACTCACAGTTTGTCCCCTTGAAATCCCTGTCGGGATGAAATGATCAGTTAGAGACAGAAAGGCCACCTTCACTGCTTCCTGCATCCTTCCCCACCAGGACCCGTCCATGTTCCTCCTCCTGAACCCCCCTGACAGTGACTCTCCCCCTTGGTCATACGCACCTCATATAACCCCTTTCTCATCTAGGTCTTTTAAGCTTGTAGAAAAGCCTCTTCCCATGACCCTTCATTCTTTAGCTTAATTTTATTTATTTATTATTTTATTTTTGATACAGGTAATCAAACTCAGGACCTTGCCTTGCCCGGCAGGCAGACCCTGTCATTCCTATGATCGTGAATATGTTTTGTTGGTCACCAGGCCTCAGAGCCCAAGCACGAAGGGCCACAAACCTCCACCCCTATAAGCCAACAGAAGCGGGCCGATCTGCCCGCTCAGCTTGGCCACAACGTCTGTTTAGAGCTGTCCCCAGTGCACGCCCAGCTGATATGTCCACGCGCTCTGGAGCCCTTGTCTGTACAAAGCCGCCTTTGTGCAGAAGTTCTTGCTTCTTTACTCTGCTCCCTCCAGCTCCCCAGAGAAGCTGGTTTTATGGGGTTCTGCATAGGACAGTGCTCGGCCAATGCAATGATCTGAGAAGCAGCTCGGACAGCCCCATGTCACCTGGTTCCGAGGCACTGATTCTAGGGACAAGAGTGATCTACACAGCAGGAACTTGGTGCTGGCATCTAGTTCCTTCCCCGTGGAGACTGCAGAGTCTGAGACCATCTGCCCCTCATGTCAGGAGTGAAGGGAATGGATTTCTTTCCTTCCTCTGTCCTTTGAACAGATGCTGCTCGAATCTTCTCGTTCTTTTTAATAAGCTGTTGTTGTTTAGGTCTCTGTTTAGTTGGGGCTTGTTTTATGTAGTTTCACAAGAGTATAATGATAAAAAATCCCAACTTTCAGACCAAAGGATACAGAATGAAAAGCTCCAATTCTCTCCCTCTAAGTTGGTTGCTATGGTTTCTACAGATGTCTCCACAAATCCCTACGCACTTATAGATGATCTTTTGGGGGGATAACTGGATCTTGGGGTGATAATGCTTATCAGTAGATTAGTCTGTGGATGAGTTTATAGCTAAACATAAAGTGGGAGGTGGGACCTGATTGGAGGAAGTGGGTCACGGGGTGTGACCTGGCAGGGTCTGTCTCCCTCCTTCCTCCTTGATCCCTCTCTGCTTCCTGTGTGCAGTGCTACAGCTGTTTCTCCTCTGTCCTGTCCCTCTGCATGCTGAGACTGTGTACTGAGACCTCCACAAACTGAGCCAGAACTAACCTCCCCTCCTGTAAGTTGTGGGTGTCAGGTACTTTGCAGTCAGCAGTTGCCCTCTGTTTTCTTGGCTGCGGTCCGTGTCCCTCCTCCCCCAGGAATGGTTCCCATGTTTCCGAACTTCCTCCAGCCTCATGCATCATGCAAACTCACCTGAAACAACCCACTACTTTGGTTTTAAATTTTCCTGCAGCTATATTTTAAAAATTGAGCAAATAATAATTTTTAATTAACTCAATATATCCAAATATTGTTGCCTCCATGTGTCATTAACATAAAAATTTTCAAACAACTTTTGACCTACTTTCATAGTAGGTGCAAAATTGAAATATGTCCAACCAGCCACATCTGAAGTGCTTAATGGCCACAGTGGCCAACAGCCACCACCCCCCCAGCACAGTGTGGACCCAGGAGACTCATTAAGCCACAGCCTGCTGGCTCCACTGCAGTGTTCATATAACCTTTCTATAGTTCCTGGAGTCACTGGTCACTGAGCTTTGTCTTACCTCATAGGCCCTGCATCAGCTCACTCATGTCATCACATGTAGAAGGGTGAGGACAGTATATTAAGATATTTTTAAAGAGCCAGGCATGGTAGCACATGCCTGGACTCTCAGCACTCAAGAGGCTGAGGCAGGAGGCTGGGAGCAAGTTAAAGGCCACCTTGGGGAACATAGTGAGTTCAAGGCCAGCTTAAACTTCATTTAAAGGTTTTGTCTAAAGAAAATAAAATCAAATTATATTTTTAGAGAAACTATATGACAGCATCTTGTAATAACTATTCTACTTACTATTAGTTATTGTTTTAAATCTCTTCCTATGCCTGACTTATACATTAAACTCTATGATAGGTATGTGTATGTAGAGAAAAACATAGGAATCACCATGTATGGTTTCATTATCCACTGGAAGTTGGAATGCCTCCCCCAAGGAAAGGGGGCCATCTACTTGTATAAAGGCAGATTCATTAAATAGTCAGTGTACCACAATGAGACCAGGCTCTTGGCCTTGCACAGTCCCAGTTTCTCAGCATAGAGGTGCAGTCCACATTTGCTGGGGCAAGTTTCCATGGCCAACAGACCCCTGCTGAGAGCACAGGTACCCCAGCTCACCCACAAAGACTTGCCTTCGGCTGCATGTGGGTTGTTTCTGTCAATCTCAACTCTACTTTCAGTGGGAGATTTCTCTCCAGAACAAAGTGGATACTCCCCTGCATTTTACATCAAAAGCAAATACAATCTTTTGAGAGTAGCATTTCCTCTATCACAGAAAGCCGAGAACCAGCACCCCGCCCAACTCTGCTCCTGGGCTCCTGCTCAAGAAAGGCACAGTCCTGTGGCACTGCACTGCCTTGGCCAAGAAGCAAGAAGTGCTCCCTGCACATGAGATGGGGCTTTTGTCCACGCCTAGCACTGGGCATGGTGGGTGCAGCTGTCGGCTTTAAGGAAGTTACTGGCAATGGATGAGTCACCAGCAGCCTGGCCTTCCTATATCCTTTGCCAACTAAAAAGATGACACTATACTGTAAAAAAGGAGAAATAGCAAAGGCCCAGTGTTAGACAGTTGAAGGTTGTCTTTGCAGGAAGGAGCCCTGAACCTCAGTCATGGGCCCAGGAGGGTAAGGAAGTAGAAGCAGAGAGGTTCCAACATGACAGTGTGAGACCACACTTTGTGTCCTTGCTGCTCTACCTTGAGCCATTCCCAGCCTCTCTGGAAACCTCACAGGCTGTGTCTAGTGCGTGGCTGTAACAGCTTTAAGTGTAGTAGTTCCTGTAGGTCCACAGTGCATGGATGGGCATCTTCCTCCAGGGGCTGTTGGGGTCACTGTTGGGGTTTCCTTCTGGTTTGTCTGATGACCCTCATCAGCAAGGACAAGAGATCTGTTTCTGGACAGAAAGCTGCCATAAAACGATAAGAGAATTGTATTTGATTCCTGAAGTCTCATGGCAGATTTCCCAGATCCAAGTGGGACTTTAAGCAGATGGATGAGGGCTCTGCCAACACCCAACAGTGCAGGAGGCTCCGACAGCCACAAGCCCCACACTGCACCTCTGAAAGGTCTGGCCGAGTCTGTGCAGCCTGTGCTGGGGTCACCCTGAGTGGGGCACATGCCCTGTCAGGGTTACATGGAGCCCCTGTCCAACACAGCGGCAGTGAGCTCTCGGTGCCCAGTGGGCCTATGGAGGTGACTCCCAGGGTCAAGGGCACACCAGATGTGGAGGGCTTGGTTGAACAAAAGACAGAGAATACAGTCATTCATTGCTTCGTAACAGGGGTGCAGTCTGCAGGGTGTGTCGGCAGGTGACTTTTCTTCGTATACATATCTCAGAGTTCTTACACAAACTAAGATGGCTGTTTCACAGGTGACGTCATCTTATGGGGCCACCATGGTTGTGTGGCTTGTTACTGACCAACACAGTCTGCAGGGCGTGACCCTCTCAGTGTGTCTACACTGATTCCATTCCAAAACAATAGTATCGGGGATATAATGACAATCATTTGGATATGTAATGTTAAGTTGGGTATGTGATATAAATGTCTAACTATAAGAACTGCTTTCTATTATACATTAAAATATAGTAATATATAATATATAATAAAGTCATTATAATTAATCCCACTTGTCTTCACTTTTTTAATATGCAAAAATTATAAACATGGTCTGAAGCTTACAGTACATTGCCATAGGATAGTGTTGGTACAGAAGATCTCTAAGACCCTATCATTTCTATCATAGCAGCATCATTCAAAATATGTTCCCGAGATGACCAGTGCCATGGGGCATGCTCCACCCCAAGAGCTCCTTAGTCAAACACATCTGGGACGTGCTGTGCTTTCCTTCCCGGGAGGGTACAGATACCTGCACACACAGTGAAGAGCCCAGTCGTGGGGGTCCTGTCGTGGAAGGCCTGTTACCCCCAGCGTGTCACAGATAATTTTAGGTTGGGCCAAGGGTTTGGCTCAGGGTTCTGGCACATGCCTCGCAAGCACAAGGTCCCAAGTATGAGACCCAGTACCAAAAAAGAAAAAAATAAAAGCAGTTCACAAATAGTTGTATGCTTCCATCTGATCATGAATTCATCATAGCTCCAGGGCTCACGTCACCCTTTGAGAGATGCTTGGCTAACTGTCCCCATGAAACATGGTTGCTTAGCAATGAAGACCCAAGTGCAGGATGGCTGGCTGGTTGATCGGCTCTCCAGGGTGGAGTCTCACTAGGGAGCCCAAGCCGGGTCTCGTCACCAACTAAATCACCTTAATATGTGAATCACAGCCTGATTTTCATGAACAAGAGAATTATTTTTTAAAGAAAATAATAAGCATTTAACACCCCAGGCAGGAAACATCCACCTATTTAGTTGCAGCCCTGGTTTTGTGACTACTTCCTCTAATTTGGTAAGTTGGAGACCACCAAATGTTTTTGTGCAAAGAGGGTCTGTGAGTTAAGCAGGCTGCAAAGCCCTCTTTTATTCAAACTGCCAGTCAGTAAGAAAGCTGGCAGAACCCACCCTCTGCTGCTGCTCTCAGTAGGGACCCAGCTGGGGGGCAGGGTGTCTAGGCAGAGGACCATCAGTGGCTTCCCTGATTCGATGGACAGCAGCCACCTTGTAACTTCTTTGTCCTAGAAATAATCATTGAGGAACCTCCCCGTACCAGGGAAATACTGTCATTGTCTAGCCATAGCCCTGAGAGAAAGGGTAGTATGGGTGCAGCTGGGAGGAAAGATCTTGGTCACAGTGTTTGCTCAAGGCACCGCCTCTGCCGGGAACCCCTCCCTCAGGGGCTCGGCACAGGAAGAGCCCAGTAGGCCTCCTCCATCCCAGCTCCGTAGCTACCTCCCAGAAGCCCCAGCTGTCCCTGGTCCCGCCTGAACGCACTGGGAAGGCCTGAGGCCCCAGACGTTACAGAGACACACAGGCCGCCACTCAGCGACTGAGGTGGGCACCTGGGAGCCCTGCAGGGTCTGGGGCCCTCCCAGCATGCGTCAGGCAGAGAAGTGCCTGATTTCCAGGATGCACATATTATTCCACTATACAGGAGCTGAGATTCCAAGCTTCCTTCTTCTATAGGCTTTTGCAGCAGAGATGCTAGCTCTGCAGGGAAAGGCCCCGAACCATGGGCAATATGACGTGGCTTCCTGCTCAGGTAGTCAAGAAGTCCCCTTCCTGGGCAAGTAGGACTCCAATTATTTTCACTTACTATATCCCAGGTAAATAGCAGCAGTCATTTGAGCCCCCTTCTTTTCAAGAGATAGTCCCCACAGAGGAACGGAACAGCGCCCCCCCAAGGAGTGTGACAGAGCGCCCCCAGAGGAACGGAACAGCGCCCCCCAAAGGAGTGTGACAGAGCACCCCCAGAGGGGTGGAACAGCGCCCTCTTTCTACTGCTGGTGCCCTCCTGCTCCTGCTGTCCACTGGCTGTTGACAGCAGCCAGCTCTTAGCTAAATGGAAGCAGCAACGTTTTCCACTTGGTCCACAGCCGCGGTGCTGGAGCAGCAGAGAAAGGACGGAATAGAGATGGGGCAACCAGGCTGCCCAGGGGAGGGTCGGCCTGCACCCTGGGGTCCTGTTCCTGCAGCTGCCCTTCACAGCCTGCACGGGGAAGTCACGAGAAAGCTTTCTTTTCCAAGACTGTGCTTTAAAACAAGACAGAAACACAAGCGGGCAAGTGTGTCTTTAGCAGCACAACCACACTGGCCCTTTAGGCTCCTGAGCAAGCGACGGCTGAAGCCAGGTGTGGCTGAAGCAGGAGGATCACAAGATCGAGCCCAGCCTGGACAACTTAGCAAGACCCTGTCTCAAAATAAAAAATGAAAAGGTACCTCACTGCAAGGGACCCAAGTTCAATCCCAGTGCTATTTGAAAAGAAACTGAGGGGCGGGATGGGAAGGGAAGGAAGAGGATGGCCCAGACAGACGGAGACAGAATGTGGGGGGGCTCACCCAGCAGCCCAGCATCCAGCCACCAGCGTCCCACTCTGTCTGGCCTCCCATGAAACCAGTCGCCCCAGATCTTCTGGCTTCAGACCACAGCCAGGTTTTGCTCCCAGAATGTGGAGGCGCATTTTTGCTCCCCAAGAAAAGACAGCGCCACAGTGCTCCTTCCAGAAAGAGTCCGGGACAGAGCCCCTCTGAGGCAAGCTCAGAACCCAGGACTTTCGCCTCTCTCGGCAAGCATCGGGTCCTCGGCCCATGGCCCAGGACTCTGCCCCTCTGCAGTGAGGGAGGAGGCACCTAAATCAACTCCTTAAAGTGCACAGGACATACTAGCTGGCAAGTGTGGGGTAAGCACCACAGTGTGGCCATTTCCAGGCAGGGACAGCATCGTGAGCAGAGCGCGGTTCCTGCAGGATGAGTCAGTGCTAGTGAAGCCGCTCCGCTGAACTCCGAAAGTGCAAATAGCACCTGTCCCAGCCAGGTTTGTAGCCATCACGGGGACCAGGGGAAGCAAGCAACCAAGGGGCAGGAGAGATGAGATCTAAGGAAGGCAGCCGGGCCTGCATGACAGCCTCATGGCCGCAGTCCCGCTCCTGCTCTCATGACAGAGCTCTGGGCAGTTTTTCACGCTTGCTCCCATGTCCCCTCCCTCTTCACCCCACTGCTGAGAGTTCTGGTCTCGCCACTCTGCCCAGTCCAGCCTGGTCAAGGTCACCTTCACCCCACCAAATCCCACAGCCTCTTGCGTACACTTCCCTGGCCCCGTCTGCCCATCCTGAGCTCACTACACTCAGGCTCCACAGCCTGCCCTCACTGCTCTGCAGACGTGTCTCCTGTGCATCTCAAATCTCCCTCTCCATGATGCTCTCACTACTTCTCCACCAGCACGACCCACACTAGTTAAGTGCAGACACCCCACCACCTCTGGCCGCCTTGCTGGTTCAGCTCTTGTCTCCTTCTGTACAGCCGCCCATCAGCACTCACGTCAGGCCTACCTCACATGCGGAGTCTGACCACTGGCCCCTTCCCAGCACCACACTGGTCCAAAGCACCGTCCCCTGCAGACACCTGCCTTCTCATTGTTCTGCAGTTGTGGCTCAGTCTGAGTTAAATCATGTTCCTCAGAAGCGTCCGGTTTCAGTTTCTGTTTTAGTCAGGCTTTAGAACACCCAACTCTCAAAGGAGCTCGGAGGAAAGGTGTGATGTGGTTGTGGTTTTGGAAGATCCATCCCTGGTTTCTGTCTTCAAAGCAGGAACAACGAGACCAAAGGTTTCAATGAGGCAAAGCTGCTTACTTCCTGGCAAACAAGACACAGAGAAACAGTGCAGAGGAAAAGGCTAGAGACCATAAGCAGTACTCAGGGCCACACCTCCACAAACCACCTGGGTACACCCAAGAGCGCACGCTAACCTGTGAGGCACCTTTTGTTTTTAGACGTGCCCTCACTATGTAGTCCAAGCCGGCCATGAACTCATGGCAATCCTCCCGATTTGGCCTCCTGAGTGCTGGGATTATAGGTGTGTGCCACCATGCCCAGTTTGAGACATTTCTTAATCCAACAAAGTTGACATCTAAAAATTAATGCTACTGTTTCTCATCTTTTACCAAAGGTAAAAACCCTCTTTTCTCTATGTCAGCTCTAGAATCTCATAAACCAGATGCTGTGTGCTGTCCTTCCAGAGCTGTTGGGGAGGTCACAGCCACATTCCAAGTTTTCCAGGTCTGTTTGACACACTGGTGACAAGCCCATGGCAAGCATGATGACATGTGGGTGTTCATTAGTTACAAGAGCCTCTGTGTATTCCGTCAGGAAAGCAGGCAGGGGGAGATTCGTGGCCACTCAGGAGACATTTTCTCCTCTCTGCACATCTGCCGAGGGGTGGCAGTGAGGCACAAGTTAGGTTGACAGTGGCAGATGCTGTCAAGCACTTATAATCAAGGACATGATCTGGAATAAAGAAAGGAGAGACAAAAGCAGGGCCGGGGATTTAGCTCAGTGGTTCCGGCGCCTGTCTTGCAAGTGCAAGGGCCCGGGTTCGATCCCCGGTAACCACACAACAATACTGGGCATGGAGACTCACCCCAACAGAAACCAGTACCACATACCACAGTGCCGGGTATGGTGGCTCACGCCTGTAATCCCAGCACTTGGGAAACAGAGGCAGGAGGATTGCTGTGATGTAAGTTGGAGGCTGAGCTCAGGGCCAGCCTGAACTACAAAGTGAGACCCTGTCTCAAAAAAAAAAAAAAATAAATAAAGGCAAATGTGCTTTATTACACACCAAAGAAAACTTGGAAAAGCCTGTTAATGCTAAGAGGAAAAGCATCTGTCAATTTCTACTGCAAAACAGAAAACAGTTTCCATTTTTGGAGCTGGGTAATAGATGCATTTTTTAAGCGCTCCTCAACAGTTGGGGGCTTTCACTTTTGAAAGAAAAGGAGCAGCAAACTAAATCTGTAAGAATTTGTACTGGAGCAGGAGAAAATGCGTTGCACTAACTTAGATCTTTGCTCATTTTGCCAACAAGGAAGCACATTCCAGCAAGGGCTCCAAAACTGAGGCTTAAACACAGCACGAGCTCAACATGTGAGTTCAAAGCAAAGCAGAAGCAAGTTTTCTTCCAAGAGGCAGCACAGGAAACAAGAGGGATGCTGAAATAAATGTAACTACCATAGGACAGTGAGCAACTCACCTCAACTCAAAACTTTATAAATAAAAAAGCAAAGGAAAGACAATCTATCTGGGTACGTTACAACTCAGATGTGCTCAGGGACAGAGAGACGTGACAACCAAGTCCACTCGGTAAAAATGTGGAAGTTTCTCAAACCTTCCTTGCAGCCCATTCATACCCAGGACCACATCTGCACCGTCACCTTCCCCTTCCCGGGCTGCTCACCACCCCAGCGGACCATCTGTGCTCCGAGCAGGGGGCACCAGCCAAGAAAAGCTGACCCTAACTCCAAAGGAAAGCGATGTGGGGTCTCCAAGGCAGACAGCTTTCCTCACTGAGGAAAGAAGGCGGATGCAATGGGACAAGGTACAGAAGAGCAACAGACCAGATAGAGAGGGTCTGAAGGAGGAGGAAGCTCTGTCACTCCGTTCCACCACTGCAGGAAGAAGTTGAGCAGACAGCGGCACTCGGACCGGGCGGGCTTGGCAAGCGCTTGTGCACGTGAGAGATAAGGAGAGGCCGGCATCGCAGAGACGAGGCTGGAGGAACACAGTTAGGGATAGTGCTTACTGGCCAGGCCGCTGGGTAGTGTGAGGAGCCGAGGAAGAGAGAGCAGGAAGATAGATGCAGGAAGGGCTGGCCCAGAGCAGCGGGGCCTGGAGGGTGCAATGCTGTGGAACTTGGGCCAGATCCAGCCAGAGGCCTTGTCTCCCCAGAAACCACTGGAGACAGACCACAAAACTGATCTCCCAGGGAGGGGACCCCAGAGGCTCCTGGGACCTCACCAGCACCAGCGGCATCCCCACATTTCAGAGCTCACCACAACCCCAGTTCACAAAGTGTCTTCATGAGGCCCAACTGTGTAGAAATAGGCTTTTCTCCCCTACAGACTATAGACACATCCTGTGTCAAGAGCTCCCCAGCCCCTTGAACCTTTTAGTGTCCCAAAGTTGGACCCTAAGGAAAGCTATGGGTCTCATTCTCCCCAGTCACCTCATGCACATCTGCTCAATACTGCAGGTCTCTGGCTCTGTGCACTGTAGGACAAGGATGGCGAACCTATGGCACACATGCTACAGTGACACACAGAGCTGTCACCCCCTGAGCCAGGTCTCCCCAGCAGCTGAGCTTTGGGAAACAGTTTTTTCCTAAACAGAAACATCAGTATGTGTGTTTAATTGTGATGTTGACACTTGCCATAAATTAGAAGGTTTAGGGTTGCAGTTGGCACTCAGTCTGCAGAATGTTTGCCAACCCTGCCCCAGGCCCTCCTGATTTCCCAGTTTTAGCCTAAAGTCCACTCTGGGAGTAGGAACGGAGAGCATAGTCATTGATTTAGCTCCACAACAACAAATAAATAATTAGATCACACTCGACCTGCCTGTGATCCTGGACCCTCATATTCTAGGAAAACAGAAATAATTATTTGACAATCACATTAAACATTGGAACTGCTATCCCTGTTAGCACTGCTTACCTGAAACTCAGCATGCAGAAGCAGCCCTGAGTGTGTGATGGGCCGGAGTAGGCAGCTCTGGTCTGACTATGACGAGGGCCACCAGCCTGCCCAGCCAGTCACTCATGCCTTGTCCCGTTGCTCCACACTTGTGGACAGACCTCCTCATGAGGCTGCATGAGGCTCCCTCTCTGGAGTCCCAGAGCACAAGCACAAGGGAGGGAAAGCTGTCCAGCTCCCGTGGTCACCTGTGCACCCACCCCCACACACACAGGCCACCATCCCTGGGGCCTCCGAGGCCATCTGGCTTGCATGGCCCCTCCGGGCCCAGGGCTCTCCCTACACAGCTCCTGGGCCTGAGTGAGTTGGTCGCATCATTGTCCAGCAGAGAAAGGAGATGAGAATATAGATTCCCAGGCCCACGGATGCCCACCGAAGGCTCATCTGCCAGCCCTGTTGTGTTCCACATTTGGCTTTGTGCCCTCTGCGTTGCCACGGATGTGTAGTACCACCTCCATCCTCACCTCCTCAGTGCACTTGGACCAAGTGCCTTCTAGCAGCCAAAATCAGAGATGGACAAGGGAAGAGAGAGAATTTATTAAAAAAGTAAGGAAACAAATTTTATATATATGGGGGTGGGTGGGGCTATGGGAAAAAATGAGAATTAAGTTGTGTCTTATACTGGTACAAATCCCCATTATGGAGTGCAATTATGATGTGTATATTTAATGTACCAATAAAGATAATTTAAAAAAAATGATAGATGGCATCATCCCTGAAAAACTTCATCGTTAAAAATAAATCACAGGCATAAGAATAAACTACTACTATGTGAAGAGAACTGGTCTGTGTTCATCAGAGCTCAGCAGAGGAAAAGCTAATAAGCAGAGGAAAGGCTAATGCTGCCTCGAGGTCCAAGGCAGCTGCCAGACCTGTGTCCGGAAGCATGAGGTGCCCACACAGGAGGAGAGCAGTCACCACTCCCAGCAACCCATTTCCATCTACCTTGCCAGTTTCCATGGCCGTGAGGGAAGTTTGGCAGGCTGCCTCCTATATCTAGAAAATCAATTTGCTATTATTGCATATTTAGATAGAATCTGACTTTTTTTTTCTATTCTAAATCCATTGCAATCATTCAGAACTTAAAAACATTTCCCTCTGGAAAGTTCCATGACTGACAGCTCCCAGGTCAGAATACATGATTGTAACATTTTCCTTAATCTGTATCAGTTAGAAAGGTAAAAGAATTGGCTATTAATTTTATTTCTACCTACAAAAACATGAATAAAAGCCCGGCATAGTGACACATGCCTATAATTGCAGTACTTTAGGAGACTGAAACAGGAAAATTACAAGTTCAAGCCTGGCCTTGACATCAAAGCAAGATCTGTCTCAAAATAAAAATAGAAAGAGCTGAGAATGTATTTGACTGCAAAGGCCCGCAGGCCTATCCCAGAAAAAAATAATAAAGATATAACTTTAGAAATGTTCATTGACTAGTAGGCTGAGGCAGGAGGATTGCCACAAGTTCAACACCAGCCTGCCCTACATAAGAGACACTGTCTAAAAACAAAACAAGATAAAGGAATGTTCATTGGCAACTATTAAATTTTCATCTGGGAATCTTCCTAATGTTTTGATCCTTTGTTTATTGCAATATTTCTCTTTTTCTTACTGATTTCAAAATGTTTTAAAATCATATAAAATAATGACCATTTATTACACATATATAATGTTTTTAATTTTTAGAAATGTGTATACTCTTTGATTTTGTACACAGTAGCTGAGGACATGAAATCTTCTGTGTGTGCCTGCAGTGAGCTCTGCTAGTATCGTGCTTTATGATTTCCGCCTTGGTGGACAATAGCTCATTGCTAAATTACATTTTTAAACTGCTGTGTATTTAATGGCTCCTGCTATGTTGCCTCATATTTTATGTCCTATCCGCATATGTTGTAATTAAATATTGATTAAATCCATTCTTAATGGGCCATTTTAGTGCATCAAAATGTTTGTCACTGGCTGCTCAAAGGAATCAATTATCCTCCAATATGGAAAACTTGTTCTTCCCTTGCAGACAGGTTTAAGTCAAGTGTTCCTTCTCATAGCAACAACAGTTATCACAAAGGACAGAGAGCCAGTGTGTCAGTCTCCCCAAACCTTCCCTCCACAACTGCGTCTTGCACATGTGGTCACTTCAAAGCAGTAAGCACTCACAGAACCCAAGTGGACAGAGAGCCCGTTCCACACCTGCACCCTGTGCCCTGGACCTTCACAACAGCTTCTCCTTCGCCTCCTGGCTGAGAAGCCATCTGCTCCTGATCCCACATCCCAAACCACTAACATTTCCAATGGCTCATTCACCAGCCGGGTCTCTGATCGTCGACTCGGCCACAGTGGCCCTCCCCGTCCCTTTGGGTTCCTGTCCTTTTGCTTTTCTTCGAGCTCAGCCCTGTCCCTCCTTCCCCTCTGGCTCCTCCAGCCCCTCACTGGAGTCCGATCCATCCGTTTCACTGTCGCTCAAGGACTCCAAGCACAGCATTCTTTACCCTTCTCTGCTGGTTCAGAGCGTGGTCTCCGGATCAGCAGCAACAACTGGGACGCACAAGAAATGCAAATTCTCAGGCCCAACCTGAAACTCCTGAATTGGAAACTGAAGTTGGAGCCCACTCAAGCCAAGCTAGAACCAATCATTCGGCATTATCTCACTGAAGCTTCCGCACTGCTCTCCAGGCCAAACGCCTTCAGTAAGCCATGCGTTAAGCTCCTCACAAGACACTTTCTGATGGAGGCACCTCTACTCCTCCGGGTAGACGCCCTTTCATTCCGCCAGCCCCACCCTTCCCTGTGATTAGCTTTCTCAGTGAGCTGTAGATCCGGGGGGGAGGGTGTCTCTCTTGCTTCCAGGCTGTATGCCAACCTAGGCTTCCCTGAGTCCTGGCCTCCGGCTCCCCATCCTCCTGACCCACCTACTTTTCCCCCAGAAGAACTCACTACCTTCTCCATATGTACCTACTTGCTGTATCCACTGTTCACTGTCTAGAATGGATACTCCAGGTTGTAGTTTCTTGACTGTGAGACTCATGTTGGAGTTTAATCCCCATTCTCAGATACAAAGAAGATAGAAACTTCATCCCACTATGGTTTGGGAGTGGGGGCTTTGAGAGTGACTAGAGTCAGAAAAGGTCATGGGGCGAACCTCCAGGACTGATGGTGGTGTCTGCTAAAGAGAGAGGAAGGAGAGGGAGCACACACGCAGGCTTCCCGTCCTTCACGTGTGAAGGCTGCACCACCTCGGACTCTGCCAGCCAGTGGCCCTGGACCTACATGACCTGACCTTGGCCTCCGGAACCATTAAACCACATTAATCCTTTCCTTTAATCCTTACCCTGTCTGTGGAGCTGTGTTATCAGCAATAAACTGGACTGAGTCGTCTGTAAGGCTGAGATCTTTAGATATCTTACGCGTTGTCCACCCCAAGCAAGCAGAAAGGAAACACTCGTTAAGTCATTAAGTGAGTGAATGCATCTGATGCAGTCCACCTCCACCAGGTTTTTGCTGTGCTAAGTCAGACTTAAAAAGATGACTAATGCATGAGTTCATGAGCTTCATGTATACCGCTGAGTAGGAAGAAAGTCGATTGCAGAGCGCTCTGCCTGGTATGAGGCGTCAGTGGCAATGTGTGTGCTGTTAGGAGCTACTTGTGCGTGGCCACAGGGCGGCGGCATCTGGGAGGAGGTGACCAAGGCTCGTGTTCGGTAGTTACCTGCTGCAATCATATCAAGACCTCCACCTGTGCACAGAGGTTACAAACCAGGGAGGCCCTAAGACCCCTGGTCCCAGACCCAGGTGAAAAGTCCCACACTTAGCTCAGGGGGCTCGGAGGGTGCTGCTGTCACCTCCGCTGGGAATGTCCTCTGCACCTTTGTCTCTGCGGCTTTTGGAGCACTTTCTCCCTTCTCTTCCATTCTCTCTGGGGGTGTTTCATACCTTACTTCCATCTCCCTATTAGTACCTGACAAACTCACGGGAACTCAGGAAAAATAACATCACGACTGCAGTCACTGTCTGATACACGTCACAATCAACTCATTCAACTCTGGCGAAGAGGCCACAGCTGCAGATATTTTTACTGGGATTGTGTCAAAACCGCAAACTAATTTGTTCAGAAGTTGTTGAGTTTGCTACCCAAGCACATATACTCTTTTTCTTTAATTTAAGTTCTGCTTTCCTATTTTCCAGGAGGGCTCGGGGGCCGTGTTCATGTGGGCTGTAGGCGTTTCTCCACTTTATCCATAGCTGTCTTATTCTTTTACTTGTTACTATTAACTGGGCCCCGTTCTGAGTTCTGTCTCGCTGTGAATATATCACGTTTAAAACAATCCAACTTGTGGGGGGGTGGTAGGGTGGGTAGGGCTATGGGAAAAAATGAGAATTAAGTTGTGTCTTATACTAGTACAAATCCCCATTATGGAGTGCAATCATGATGTGTATATTTAATGTACCAATAAAGATAAAAAAAAAAAATCCAACTTGTGACCCTCTGCGGCTAGCTTCTCTCACTAACGTAGTGATTTTGAGAAGCACACAGGTTCAGCACTTCTAAGTTTTCTAGGTTTTTCCCCTTTTTCCCATCTTGCACCACTGCTCCCTTTGCTTCAGGCCATTATCAGCTCATCCCTCTCTGCTTGAGGACCCCCGCAGGGGCCTCCCTGCCTCCAGTCCTCTCCCTACCAGGCTGTCCCCGTAGACAGAATGACTGGGCCCTTTGCCACCTGCTCCTGCTCCCCACTCACGTCCACCACCCTTCAGGAGTGTAACGCCGATGTCTGCTTGAGTGAAAGCCTGTTCGCCCTTTGTTCTCTGTCGGCCTCACCCTGTACAGCCTGGGGTGCAGCGGCTGGGCGGCCGGAGAAAAAGGCGGTCGGAACACTGATGCAGCCTCGCTGTGCTCCACTAGGCATGGCCTACGTACTCTGATCTAGATCTCCAGGAGTGGATGGGTAAGTTACTCATCAAAATGTACAAAAAAACCCTAAATATGCTCACGTTCAACAACTACCAGCAAACCCTGAAAATTAAAACTACAAGAAGACCCCACTTTTACTAATAAGACTGACAAAAATTAGGTAAAGTGTGCATAGCTTTGACAAGAACAGGACTGGCTTTCTTTTATACTGATGACTGAAAATAAATTATTTCAGCCATTCTGAAGAATATTTTTGTAACATCTATTATAATAAAAATGTATGTGCCCACAATGCAGCAATTTAACTTGTAGTTCTAGGGAAATTGGACATGAGACATTTACTGTAGCACTGTCTGCACTAGCAGAAACTGGAAGCCAACTTCCATCAGTATTAGGATGAGGTCAGTGGCACCATGCCTGCCTCACAAGCACGAAGTTTGATCCCTGGTACCAAAAAGAAGGGAAGGAGAGAGAGAGAAAGAGAGAGAGAGAGGAGAAAGAAAGAAAGAAAGAAAGGAGAAATTTTGACGATATTGGGATGAGAAGATTATTCGATCTCCCACATCATGAAAAGAAATGCGTGAGAGGAAAGAAGAAAGGGAGAGAGCAGGAAGGAAAGCAGGAAGACAGCAAGGCTGAGGAAAGGGAAGTACTGGGATGGGCTAACCAAACAAATCTCCAAGATCTAATTGTTAAGTGCACTGTGTCCTCACATGGGTGTCAGCACAGACTTGAAAACAAGGAGTTCGTGAGAAAGATGGGACATGGGTAATAAGTTCATGCCATTCATGTATAAAGTTTTTAAAAACAAGAAAACAATCATTAAATTCTATTAACAAGCTGATATATATATCATTATATATATCATATATATTAGAATATATATCATATATCTCATATATATCTATATATATAGATATATGATATATATATTAGAATTACTTTTTAAATGAAACAGAAAGATAAGTATCAAGCCATCAGCAGTAGTTGGCTCTAGGAATAAATGAGAAGGTCATGGACTTGAAGTGGGAATGAGCAGACCTGACAAATATAACATTAATTATACCTATAATGTTTTACTGAAACTTCAGAAGCAAATGTATTGAAATATTAGCAGTCAGTAATTCTAAAGAGTACAAAAATAAGTACATATTTCTAAATTTCTCAGTTTTTTCAAAAAAAATGAAGATTTTACAATATATTAGTAAGTTTTATTATAATCTTCTAACAACATGGAATATAAAAGCTTTTGTTCCCGACAGAAATTCAAATCGATATCTTGACAGCAACTTGATTCCAAGACATAAAATGTAGCTGGAATACAGAAGAGTCTACCAGATGTAGACAAGCCATCCCTTGTGGGTCGGCCTGTGTGTTAGACACACCTATGTTATCATTTTAAAAATATAAAATCAAGGAAGTTGTTACTTACATGCATTAACTACACTGTGTGTTTTATATGTGGCTGGAGATGATCCCTCCTCTCCCAGTGCGCCCCAGTCAAGCCAGGTGCGTCCGATTCAGGGCTGTGGTTTAGACACAGATGACTGGCCAGAGACACAGCCTGCACCTGGGAGGATTTGGTCTGTGATCTCTACCCACTAGTCTTTGGAGAGACTCTGGCAGCCACCCAAATACGTGCTGTGGTCAACTTCCCTGCCGTGTTAGTGAGTAATGAAGGGCTGTGTGTGTGACAGAGTCTTTCCTTTGTAACGATGAATCTACTTGCAGTGAATCCTTGACATGTGAACTCAATTTGTTCCTGAGGGCTGGCTGTAACTCAAATTGGTCATTGCCTTCAAAGTCTCTCTTCTGTATAATTTTAGGCCACACCTTCTTCCAGGGAGACCTCAGTGTCCTCAGAGAGATGCAGGCCAAGGATTTCTCATGACCCTCACACAGCAGAGGGTTTTGTCATGTTCCTTCCAAGGGTTAGATCTGTACCCGACACCCTCTGGAAGCACAAGCAGCCGGAATTCAGGGTATAACTCAAGACTTTGACTGTAAGTTAAAACTAAAATTCTGCTCCTAACCCAAGTTGCTCCCGTGTCAGGCCAGACGTACTCAAGGGTCCACTTCGAACAGCATGGAGGTCTAGACCCTACTCACCTCTGCGACACATCAAGGCTCCGCATTTCAGGACACGCTGGGCGGAGGCTCAGAAAGCGCTCCCGTCAGAACTGCCAGAGAAGCCTGTCCCAGCTGCTGACTCCTGGGCACCACTTTCTGCAATTCTGATCGACAAGAAAGAGAGGGGGTTCAGTATGTTGTATCTTTAGCAAACTCTTCCAAAATATTCAGATTCAGTCTGCTGGACATGGTTTGAGAGAATGAAAAGGACTAGTAATGGGGTGCTCGGTACTTCCGGCTGAACACAGCTGTGGTTGAGTGGGGTGACCGCCTGGTGGGCGTGTGGATGGGTGGACGGGTGGTTGGTTAACTGGGTAGCTGATTAATCAGTTGGCTGGGATGTTTGTTTTCTCAAAACTGTGACCTCAGCTCCTGCCCCTCCTCTCCCACGTGCTTCCTGTTCTCCAGAGTAGAGCTTTAAAATTTCCTCTGGCCTTTTCCCACCCTACTCTTGTCTGTCCCATCAGGAGCATGGATGGAGAGCAGCCCACACGGTGATTTCTTCCTCAAATCCATCTGCTGCAAACCCATCCTCAGCCCCTTAGGACCGAAGGAAGCTTAGTGCTTCTGTGCTGGGCTCCTGGCTGACATGCTGTGACTCGGCGGAGGGAGGGCGGAAGTCACAACCTCAGCATCACTTCTTAGCGTAGTGATTGTGAGGGTTAGTTTCACAGGTCAGGCCGCTGGGCCTTCACATCAGCTTGAAAGGAACGAGAGACTCAGCAGTGACCAGGCGGTGGGATGGTATTCTCATCCCTGGGTAATTCACTTATATCTGTAGCGGAATATGCTGTAAGGAAGTGGAACGAGATGGGGGAAGGGGGTCTCTGGGAGTGGACTTGGGTGGACACATCTCTCCCTGGCCCTGTCCCGCTGTGCCCTGCATCCCTCCCACTATGATGTGGGCAGCCATGTCCTCCGTCTGATGTCCATGCTTTGAAGCCAGCCACCCACGGTCGGAGGCCCTGAAATCATGAGTGAAATTAAATCTTTTCTGTTTTGATCTGCGGTGTAAGGTCCTTGTCACAGCAGCAGGAAAGCAAATACACATGCTGACTTGACCTGGGCGTGGAACATCCAGATGTTTGGTCAGCCATTATTGTGGGTGTGTTTCTGAATGAGATGAACCTTTAAATAAAGCACGTCACCTTCCCCGGTATGGGCAGGACTTGTACAATCAGATGAAAACCTGAGTAGTCCCCACAGTCCAGCTCTCCCTGGAGGAAGGTTGGCTTTCTCCTGCTGAGACACTGGTTTTTCCTGATTTTGGATTCGGACTGGAATGCCAGCTCCTCACCAGCTGGAGTCCCTCAGGCTGGGAGTGAAACCACGCCTGCAGCTCTCCCGGGTCTCCAGCTTGCTGACTGCATATTTGGGGACTTGTCAGGCTTCATAATTACACCAACCAGTTTCCGGAAATGAATGTCTCTGTGTTAGTATGTGGGTATGTGTGCAGCCTCTGGTTGTGTTTCTCTCAGGAACCTCAGAGCAGTAAGAGGAAATGAGCACGCGGCAGGAGAAAATGAACATGCTCACTTTCCAGGAGAGTATTCTGGTCTAGAGAAGGGGCGCACTTGGCGGAGCTCACATGGGTTGCGTCAGGACCGAGATCCAGGCAGAGTCCCTCTGACAGAGTGTGGCTGCCACTTCGGTCCTTGCTCACCTATCTTCCATGGCTAATAATCAATGTGAGATAATCATTGAAAGTGATCCACTAAAGACAGCAACAGAGCCAATAAGAGCATATTACTTTCTTGAATGGAATAGGTACCCCATTAGTTTGGAGATCCCGCTTATACCTCAGAGGATAGCAGCTCCCGAACCTGGCCAGCCCCTGATTGGCAGAGGGGGGATTGGCCATCCCCACAGTCAGTGTGGGCATCTCTGGGCTCCTAGGAAGAACATACTGGGCTGGGTAGTCAGAAAAGAAATGGCCCTGAGTTTGACGAGAGGCTGCAACTTCTACCACGTGCATCTCTGTATGATGTGCGCTGACACCACAAGGCAGGCAAGAGTCAGTGCACTGTACTGAGACCCTCATACCCTCATCTGTCCACATACTAAAGACATCACTGAAAAAAATGCTAGCACCTGTCCTTTGAATCTGCTGGCTGCATGAATATACAGCTGCTGGTTGGATTCCATGGTTGAATGACCAGCAGCCTCCAAGGGCTGGCCAGTGCAAGGCCTCCAGGTGAGACCTGGCCCTTTGGACAAGTGATAGACTAGAAGAAAGGTCTACCTGGGACAAGGCAGGAGAAAGAAGTCAGGCCAGTACAGGGCTATTTCCAGGCAGCAATCTGAAAAGAAGGCAGTTCTATGCAGACCGGAATGCGAGTGAAGTTCCCCAGAAAAGGTAGAATTCCCCATTGGGTGAAGTAATGAGATCTAGAAGAGAGATGAAATGGTTTACCCAGGAAAGCATCATTGGGCTTGGAAATAAGGATCTGCCACTGACTGTGGGTTGGTGGGCATGTCACCGGATATATCTGAGTTTCAGTGTGTTCACTTGTAAAATGGGCTCATGCTATCTACCCACCTGGGTCATCAGGATGAAATAGGAAAATGGCTTCCATAAACTACTATTAGACTATGACTATTAATATTAGGATCTGTCTAACCCATGGTAGATTTTTGGGAAAGTGTTAAGTGAAGAGTTAACTTCTATGCCAGCACAGCTGTTAGGTACTGAGTGTACTTTGGCCCTATAGCCATCTTACCAGGTGAGCGCTGGGGAGATGGTCTCACAGTTTTGAGAACTTATCACAGGAAGTCTAGTCCAAGTAGGGGACAATCAGCATTTGATGTCATGCTCATCTGTCCCTGTCCTACCCTGTTTCACCTTAGACACCATTTTAGTTCCACCTTTTCCTTAGGAAGGTGTAAGAGGAGACCAGCCCCTCCTACCTGATAATACACACAGAGGCCATTTTGTGGCCATCTCGGGCTCAACATGACCAGGGCAGCTGTCAGAACCTCTCACCCGGTTTCTTGCTGGCTGGATCTGGTCCAGGGTCCTCTTTCATCTCGCCTTTCCCAGCGCTGTCCAGGCCCCAGCAAGAGGGGTGCTTCTCTGATAAGGCCTCAGTCAGGGAATGCATAATGAAGTCACCCCACTGTGAAAGAAAAGGCCTCTGTCTCCCTGAGTGATGGGCTCTATGCCGGGATGTGCATTATGCGGCTCCACTCCTCAAAAATAAAGTCGCAACTGTGTGGGGCATGTCATCTGGCCTGGCAGCTCTGAGAGGGACTTCACACTTCCGCTCATGCCCTCTGAATGGCTCTGGGGCTGTGTGGTCCCAGGGTGACCTCGCTGTCAGAATGGCAGGAGCCACCCACAAAGAAAAGCCCTGACTTGTACTTTCCCCCAAGCTGTGCAAACCCGGGATTTAAAAACTCAGATGTCCTCCACGGACAGAGAAGCTCATGGTGACTTATGGTTTTCTGTCTTCATGACAAAACATCATTAGCAACTTCAAAGGAGCAATGATTTATTTGGGCTGGTGGTTTCAAAGTTCTAGTCCATGGTAGGCTTCTCCTTCTATGCACTGAGGCCTGTGGGGTGGTGGACATCATGGCAGGACATGTGGGGGAGCAGGGATATTCACCCCAAGGCACCTGAGAGGCGTAGAGAGAGCGGGGTTTTACAGCAAAGCCTCTCCCCAACTCATGGAGCTCTGAAGCCATTAATGGGTTAATCTATCCATGAGGTCAGAGCCCTCCCAACGGCCACTCCTGAGCACTGCTGGGTTGAGGACCAGGACCTCACCTCTGAGCTCCACTTGTAAGGAGTACACAGTGTGATATGGTGTCTGTCACATCCAGGGAAGCCAAGGTGGTGCTTCCTTGGCTTTTGGGGAGGAGGTCACAGAGCTATGGGCACTGGCTTGAGGCACTGATCATAATGCAGGCCCATGGGGAAAATGGCAGGTACTGCTGTGGTCTGTGTCCACAGCGCTCATGTACTGGATGAATCTCAGAGCTGGCTGGTGGAGAGTATGAGTCCTTAGGTAAGCAAGGAGTATTAGTACTGCTATGGAGGGAGTGGGCTGCTACAGCAAAGGGGTCCCCACTTGGCCTTGCTCCCCTGCCGGCCACCACAGCCCACCATAGCACAGAGAGGCCCGCTGCATGCTGGCACCATGTTGTTCTGAGGCCTCCCAGCCTCCACAGCCAGGAGCCAAATAAGTTTACTACATCTCAGGTGCTTGGTTATACAGACTAGGTAGAAAATACCCAGTTCTGGTTCCCACCCTCAGTTATTTAGAAAAAGCTCAAAGCTGCAGCCTGGGAACCAGCCCTCAGAGGGACACAGGAGCCCATTAAAGCCAAAATCTGAGCAGGTGGATTGGAAGACGTTCATAGGCTGACTTTTCCTATACAGAAGAGACAGGAACAGACTTTTTAAACACCTCTCTCTTATTTTATTCACTCCTGCTGTCCTGTCTTGACCACCCCATCACAGGGCTGTGCGCATGGGCGAATGTGCACCTTCCTGTTCCCACATTTCCTTCAAAGTGTAGATAGTGTGGGGGGCCGGGGAGTTAGCTCAGTGGTTCCGGCGCCTGTCTTGCAAGCGCAAGGGCCCAGGTTCGATTCCCCGGTAACCACATAACAATACTGGGTATGGAGACCCACACCCAGCAGCAACCAGTACCACATACCACAGTGCCGGGCGTGGTGGCTCACGCTTGTCATCCCAGCACTCGGGAGGCAGAGGCAGGAGGATTGCTGTGATGTGAGTTTGAGGCTGAGCTCAGGGCCAGCCTGAACCACAAAAGCGAGACCCTGTCTCAAAAAACCTAAAAAAAAAAAAGTGTAGATAGTGTGATCAAAAGTACGGTGAATGTTTTAAAAAATTTTTTTTTTAATTTACTACAATAACAGACACACCGCTATTAACCCTCATTAACCCCCATTTTCAAACTCACTCATCCCATTGTTCTTGACCCTCTCTGAAGCAGTTCTAGAAGTCCTCCCCTGGGGTCACAGCTCCACACTTATCCCTCACTTTACCTTAATTGCCTCCCGAAGACCTCATCTCCTGTCCATTCGCATGGGGGTCGGAGCTTCACCATCCCAACCGAAGGGACAGGAACAGTCATGCCACAGCACCATCACGGCAAATCACCATGCCCTTGGTGGCTTAGAACAACACCAATTCACTGTCCCACAGTCCTAGAGGACCAAAGTCTACATCCAGGTCTCAGCAAGGCAGTGTTCCATCTAGGAGCTACAGGGTAGAACCCACTAGACTCCCAGGACCACCTGCATCCCATTTCCAACTTCTGAAAACCTTCCAAACAGATGCATTTTGCTCAACTACTAGCCAGACATTCTCTGCATATTTTTCATTTTTTTCTGCAGGCACTGGGTAGAGTGTGGGTGCACTGACTAATTCATTCCACAATTGTTTGCCAGGGGCTGCTGATGTACAAGGCACGACCGACGGTTCATGGCCTTCCCGGTAGCTTTCTGAGCCTCATTCTGTAGCGATATCTCCCTCTCCCTCCCTCTCATGAGAACCTTGGGGCGGCACTGATCCACCTGAGAAATTCAGGGTCATTTTCCCCTTCAAGAGTCCACGGGTGGGATTAAGTGAAGAATCTTGAAAGGGACATGTGCACAGGTGCCAGGAATTCAGGGTGAGCTTTTCTGGGCCAGCACTCGGCTGCTCACATCCACTTATCCCCCAAGACCACAGATCTTCTGTAAGATGGGGAAGTGGAAGGAGAAGTCCTCTAAGACTCACAGAATTTCTTCCTCTGTGGCTTGTGGTTAGCTGCCCTCAGAGGGCAATTTCCAGCCTACTTCACAAAGATGGATAACCTGCTGGTGGTGCTGCGCATCCGGAGCCCACACGAGGCTGCACTGGGTTAGGTCGTAGTCCTTTTCACGAGCGCTTCTTTCTCAGAGCACCATGTGTGAACACTTTGGTTTCCCAGCTTCAGAAAACCTTCAGAAGGAAGGCCTTTGGCTCAAATGTTAGCCAGCATTCCGTGTTTTGGAATTCCTAACTGTTTTCTGCAGGCATTGTGTGGAGTGTGGGCGGGTTCATGGACCCCTCATGGAGAAGGCAAAAGTCAGCACAGCAAAGTCAGAAGAAATCAGACAGGGACAGCTGTGTGTCCACCAGACACCTGTAGGAAAGAACTCAGATCAAGAGACTTATTAGGCTGGGTCTAGATGTCCCTCAAAGCCTCATGCAGTCATGGGGTGAGTTTCAGAGGTGGTTGGATCTAGGGTGTGTGATCGACTCACAGTGCAATGCGAGGATTCAGAGTGCTGGGATCAAGGGTGTGACTACTGAAGCAGTCCTTTGACAGGCATAGTACTACTCTAATCCTGGTGTCCTACGTCAAATATAAGGGACAGAAAGGAGCTTGCCTTGTCCTTTGCTTTTTTGCTATCTTCTATGCACCATATATTGTTTCTCCTCTGCCATGTGCTACCTGCCCTGGAACCAGCCAATGATGGACTGAGACCTCCACTAAATGTGAACTAAATACATCTTTCCCCCTTTAACTTTAGGTGTTGAGTATTTGCAGAAAACAGGAAGGAAATATAATTAGTACCTTTGTATTAGGTTCTAGTCTTCTGGGGAAATAATAACTAGGCAGAGATGAAACTTAGAAAAGAATCTGATTTCTGGCCTGATCCATGCTACTCTGGGCAGCCAAGACCCCAGAGCCCAGCCTGCCACACCTTTTATTCTCCCAGATCCAAGCTGGCTACACCTTTCCTTCTATACATCCCAAAAGACCCAAGAGGGTAAGACAGACACTAACAACAGTCCTAGAGAAGTTACTTAGATAAAGATTCCACAGGGCAGGGAAGATGTCAGCAATAGTCCTTGAACAGTTAGATAGATCCTGGTGTAGTTCTGCCCTAAAATATCACGGCATATGAGACCATTGAGTCCGTTGCTACCAGAGGTAAAGACAAAAGTGAAGTCCAAAGTCTGTCTGCAGACAAAAAGCCCTGCTCAGTGTCGACCCTACAATTATTTCCCCCAAACAAGATTGTTCCCAACAGGTATTTGATCTCAACAGTGAGAGAAAAATAACTAAGACAAGAACCTAAAGATAGGTTTCTCCATAGAGTTGTAGCAAGGTAGGGGATCCCACGCAGGGAGTGGACAGCAGAGACTGGCCACAGTGGGATGTTACCATCCCGAGGGCCAAAGATATAAGGGAAAGCAGGTGAGAGCTGGAATCCTAGGGGAAGGAGCTACCATGGAGAAGGGTCGGGGCAGAGCTGGTGACAAGACGTCAATAAAGGACTGGCTGGGAGGATGGAGCTGGGGCCCTCTGTCTACTGGTCTCATGCTGGGGCCTCTCACTGGCCAAACCCCAACAGACACCAGTGGTAAAGGAAGCCCAGGAGCTGTGACTCTGTGAGTTACTCTTGGGGGACAGAGACAGCAGGAAGGACAGGGAGTGATCCTGCTGGGTAGTGAGACCGAGGACAAGCAGGGCCTGCCCACCCCCACCCCACCCCACCCCCACCCCTGCTTTCCAGCCCTACTGTCTCACCAAACAGCTTTGCTTCCTTGGGCCAAAGTAAGCCACGTATTCTTTTCAAGTTTTTTTCTGTAAGTTTTTGTTTTTCTCATTCAAGATGAATTGTCAAGCTAAAACCTACCAGTTACAAGCCGTCTACCACCATCTACTTCAACTGTAGTAATCTATGGTGTTAGATACAGACATAAAGCAGGAATATATAGACAGATAAGTAATATGTATGCGACACACCACAGAGCCATATGCTTGTTTGCTGTGAGCACATGAAATACTTGGAAGACGCCGTCTCGTTGGCGCCCTGGTGTATAAATATATCACCTGGGCTCCCTTGGCGCATCCATCCTTTAAGGCTAACTTCAGCGGAGTAAGAGGAAATACAACAAACAGCCAAGCACTCTAGCCGTGGCACTCGACTTTGTGGGGTGGAAAAGCCCAATAGTAGTTTCCTTGGAGTTTTACAGGTACATCTTTACATAACTGTCACAAGAACAATATTGTAGCTGGAGAATGAAACACCTTCTCTCCTGATTTACTGGTGGGAAAGACAGACAAACAGCCACACAAGAAATATTGGAAATGTGAGGATGGGCTCCTGGGGAGGGGCATGAAAGGAAGGCTCCCCTCCCCCAGGTACAGCAGCAGAACCTGACAGTCACTAGAACCACATTTTTCCAGCTGTGTGGTCATCTATGATACTTTTGGACAGAGAAACAGCCCACAGCAATAATTTAAAATACCATGACAACCTAGAGGTAGCATTCTATAACTCCAGCCCTCCAAGGCTGAGGCAGGAGGGTCACAGGCTAGAGTGTGTCCTGGGCAACTTAGTAACTCAGCGTGACCCCAAATAAAAAATGGGCTGAGGATCCAGCTCAGTGCAAAGGCCCTAGATTCAGACCCCAGTACATAAGAAAGAGGGAATAGGGAGGGAGAAGAAAAGGAGGGAGGGAGAGAGGGAGGTACCCTCCCTACTTATGGCTCAGAGATGCTGGATGTGGGGCCAGAATCTAAGGCTTGCAACAGTGATGCTGGTGGAAATACTCCACCCTGACTCTGAAGGCGGCCACTGTAAGCCTACCTTGGGAATACAAATATATTGATATACCCTACATTTAATCTGTTTTTCTAGTGAACACTGACTGATATACCTGTCTTTTCCCCAGGCCTAGCTTGTCTGTCAAGAAAACTCAGCAGATATAAGTGAGAACTTTTAAGTAAATTAATAAAGAAAGTGCAAAGCCATCCCTCTAGGCCATGAAAATTACCAGCTTTACCATACTATAGACATTCACCACTGACACAACTGCTGTCACTGAGTGGTCCTGCTGACCAGCCTTCTTTCTCCAAACAGCTCTAAGACATGCTGATTTTGGCTCTGTCATTTGCTCCCCTGTCCCTCAGCCAGAGCTGTCATGGCTTTGCCATGTTGCGCCTTCACCGGAAGCTGCCTCCCCACCAGCCCAGGCCTCCCTCGTGTGCTTCTCCCTCCATGGAGCAGCACAGTGAGATGTGAACCAGAAGCCGAGAAACTCCACTCTCTTGCAAAGAGTCCACCTGCCATTTGGTAAAGCATCGTGATGGCTCTAGGCATTTGGTCAGTGAGCCACACTAATGACAGGACCATGTGTGAAAACCTGAAATGTCTCTCCCTCTGTGCCAGCTGTGCCCACTGTGCCTTAGGGTGGAGACAGAACCTGAACACAGTCCTTCCTCTGACCCACGCCCTGGCTGCTCTCTTTGTAGAAGTTCTGTTTCGGTCTTCACCAAGACTCCCCCAATGTCCATCCAACCCCTCTGCTCAGTGGAACACTGAGTCGGCTCACTGTGGGACTGAACGCTCTCCTCTCTGGCTCTCCGATTCCAGGATGGCTGTGAGGGGCCACAGCTCCTGAGACAGACTTCCCCATGCAGTCTCCACCTGCAGCCGTCTCTGCCTGCAGCTGTCTCCGTGCTGAACAGCCTTCCGCAGTTTGGAGGGCGAGTCCCAGAGTCGAGACTGTCTGGACTCCAATGAGGATGGTCCCAGAGATCTTCCCCTACAGCCAAATTTTCTTCCCCTCTGGTCTGTGATTTTTGTGTAGCTATACAATCCCTCTACAGTTGTAACATGAGACAGGAAACTGGATCACTGGAGTGTCTTTGTCACAGAACTCCAGACACATAAAGGACCTGAAATGTCACTGTCTGACTTCACCAGATGCAGAAATTATCTTTATGTCAGCTTCTACTTGGAGACCTGTGATGGAAGAAGTCTTTTTTCCCATTTTCACACATCCTACTACATTCTCTGGGTCTTACTTATGGCTCTTTTCTTCATACTCAAAATGCCTTGACTTTCTGGTGCCCTTTTTCTTCCCTCCTTTAATAGATACTTTTTAAATTAACTATAGGTCCCTATTATATGAATTGTGAATTTTAAAACCTAGTAGCTTGGACAAAAAGGAGGCGTGTGTGGAAAGAAGAGTGATCATTCCCACAGTCAAAGAACAGGCTAGTGAATGGGTCCCAGAAAAGCCATGGTGCAGTCGAACCCCCAAATCCAGGGCCAGCTGCTGCACGTCATTCTCACTCCGCTCCCCGGATCTCATCCCTCCCTCCCCATCTGGGCTGGTTTTCCCCATGTAGCTAGAAACAGGGTGTGGCACTTACCAAGTGTGACCTCTTGGACCATCAGGTGCAGGTAGCATCCTGGAGACACGCTGTGTGGGCTGGAAGGGCTCAGCCACTCGGATGAGCTCCACCAACCTTGGCCTGGGCCTTTGTTGTGGCCTGTCAGTCCTTTAGTCACTGGATCCAGGCCTCCCACACGCCAGGAGGGAGGTGCCAGCCAGACGAGTCCCTAGGATTTCCCTCCACATTTCAGGCAAGGAGAACAGCAAGAACTATAACTATCTCAGAGTGCTGGCCGCGGTGGTGGGCAGACTCTTAGCGTAGACAGTCGTGCGGCTGCCTGTATTGTCTGTGTCTACAATTGCGTGTAGAGACTTCTGTTCAGTATGAAAGAAAGAATAATAGGCTCCAGAAACATCTGTATCCTAATACCAGGACCCAGGAATATGCTACCTCACTTGCAAAAAGGAATTAATGTGGTTCATACAGAGGACAGCGGGGATCACAGGAAGGAGTCTTGTAATCATAAAGGTCCTTCAGTGAAAAAGGCGCAGAAGAGCTGGGTCACCTCAGAACACACATTGGATGTTTCTGGCTTTGAAGACCAAAGAGGAGCACAGGGCACAGAATGCTGGAGGCCTCCAAGAGCTGAGAAATACAGAAACGCGTTCTCCTCTAGGGCTTCCCAGGTGATGAACAGCTCCCAACACGTGGTCTTAGCCAGTATGACACACTTTAGAATCCCTCTGTGTATTCTGAATCCCAGATCTGTAAAATAATTCATTTCTCTTGTTGGAAGCCACTGAGTTTGTGATAATTTGTCACAGCAGCAATAAGAAACGAAGACAAGCCATTCTATGATATATACCTATTTTAGAAAATCAGGATGTATTCTATAAACATAGATCACCTTTATCAATTAAAAATGTGCAAAAATAGAAAAAGAAAGGAAACTAACACACAATCAGACTACCCTAGTTAGGGTAGAGTCACCGAAGCAGAGAAAGAAGGAAGCAGTAATGGCTTCCTGTAGGTCACCTGTCCCTTAGCCACGTGGGGGCTTTGTGTGCAGATAGCTGGGGCTGGAGCTGATGGAACCACACTTGTGGAAGAATTCTGAGACTCAGTGGAGCAGGAAGGAGCCACGTGACACAGCATGGCACGGAACCTGGGCAGCCCGGGCTCACACTGCTCCTTTCAGCTTGGCTCCACTCCCGCCACTCCAAGCCGCGGCTTTGGAAGCATCTGAAGATGGAAGTCTCGGTGTCAGCATGTGCGTGTCTCTTCCCTAATGAAAACCATCAGCGAGCAGTTGAGCGACCTCTCAGGCCACAAAGCCAACAGGCGAGGCCCAGGGGAGAGCTGGCCGGTGTCCGGTGGGTGCAGGGCACAGCACGGTCTGTGAAGCAGCTGTGGGAGGTTCCCACAGTGTCTTTCCATGCAACCAGCCTGAGACCTGAACTGAGAACCCTGGGAATATCCTCCTTGTATTTTCCCACTAAGTCTACCCAGCTCACCAGGACAAGCCCCCAGAGGAAGGATGTGGCATTCGAAAATGGTCATAGCGTTCACCCTAACTTCCTTTGCTTTTTATGATCCTGACCTCATGCAGTAGCCTCCATGTCAATACTGGCTCTCAACTTCAACACGTGGAATTTAAGTATCTGACCGCCCACCGCTTGAATCTTGTCTCTCCTGAGAATCTCCTCCCCCATTCCAGTGCCTTGATGGGGCTCCAGTTGGGCAAGGCTGCCCTCCCCTACAGGACAGAGTCTACCAGAATGCTTGTCACCAACTCCACTCCTGAAACCATTAGAAGCAAAAGGGGGGAAAAACAGATTCACAACAAGCCACAACTCTCTCCTCCAACAATGACTGAAATCCCTCAAATCTGATTTTAATCTGGTACACTTACCGGAATTTCTTATCTCCTGTGATCTATTCCAAGCTCACCACGAAAACGCAGAGTAAAGCCCATCTCTGTCATTCACAGTAGATATGCAACATTCACAAGGCTGCCGCTGAGCGCACAGTGTCAGAGCTGATGCTTGACCAGAACGGCTCGTTCCGAGTGAGAATCTTTAAGATGTTCCTTACCATCTTAGCAGAACTCTTCCTCCACTCAGATTCCTTCTCTTTAGCGAACGGCTAGCACTGTGAAAAGATCCAAACCTTGGGGGTCAGTCAGACTTGAGTTTGAGTCTCAGGTCTTCAATTAGGGTTTGGGGAAATAAATTATTATTCTGAGCATCCCTCCCCGCTGATAGAAATCTGATTTGCCTTTCAGGAAGTAACATGTGCGTGTCCGCACTGGGTGGCCTTGCACCCGTGTTTGCAGACTCTGGTTTGTTTCCCACTTCTTGGCCTGAATCCCTCTCCCTCCCTCTCCAAAGAACCGAATCACCTCTGACCCCAAACTTGGCCTGGACTGCTTCCAAGCAGGAAGCCAGCCCTTCTGTCCATCATGATTCAGAAAATTCCACGCAAAGCTTGATGTTCCTTGGCAACCCCTAGCAACAGAAGCTTACCTGAAATTTTATAAGGCTTTCCAGAAATTGTTTTCAAAGGACTGTTATTCCTTCCCAACATTCTTACCCTAAGGAAATAATTTCTCTTTATTGCTTTTCCTGATCACAAAAGTAATGCAAACCTGCTTTAGAAAACTCAAGCAATAAACAGATACAGAAAGTAAAAACCTCAGGCTGTCATCCCCCGCAAGCACCCATCCCCCCCCCCCCCGGGGGCGAGTATTCCAGGACTATAAACAGCCTGTCTGGGGAGCAAGTTGTTTGCTGTTGGTTTTTTAAATAGTTTGTTACTTTCGTGGGTGACACATAACAAAAAAATTCTAAGGGTTAAAAATAAAACTATTGGCTTCCCTCTCTTTTTAAGGAAGTTAGCACCAGAATGTCTAGAGTCTGTGTTATTTTGTTACTCAGTTGGTTTTCTTTCTTTCCTAGATAATAAATGCTTTTTGTATCTTGAATTTCAGCTTTCCAGGCACCAGAAGTTGTGTTTAATGGGACTAGGTCAGAATGAGGTGCTGAGGGGGTGTGTTCTGAAAGAGTGAATACAAGTGTCCGTTCAGGGAACTGACACCAAGTGTGAGGTGCAAAACTGGACAATAATGCAGCAGAAGAGTGGACGTGTCACGGTTCCTGGGCAGCCGTCCTGCCGGTGTAGTGTGCTGCACACCTCTGTTCCCCAAAACATCAGCCTTGGAGAAAGTCTACGTGGGGCGGCTCAAGGTGGAGGAAGGGCCGTGTCTCCACCTCGCATCCAGCCTCTTCCCCCCACAGGAGGACTGAGCGAGTCTGCTTCACGTCAGCAGGCACCGAGGAAGTGTGTGTACCATGCTGGAGTCTGGCCATGAGGCCCCAGGGTCTCAGAAAAACTGACTGAGCCATTACCAAGGTCATTTTTCCTGTGTGGGGAGAGGCCAGGCTGAAAACCTTCCTCAAAAGACAGAGAAGGCCTGCTTTCTCATAGCCATTCATTCACTCAGCAAATATTATTGGGAACAAATTCTTGATCAGGCCTTGGGGGGTGCTTGGAGGGTTCTGAGATTAATAGGAAAAGACGAATGGACATATGATACTCCCACCAGATGCGGCCCACGGTCGCTGAACACTGGCAAAGATGGGAGTGTTTACCATAAGGGACCATATGTTAGAGGAAGTACAAACTTCTCCAAGTATCTCAAGCACATTTTCTCACTAGCAACAGCTACAATTTCCCTTCACATTATCTGCAGCGTGTGTGTGTGTGTGTGTGTATGTGTGTGTGTGTGTGTGTGCACATATGTGCATGTGGTGCTGGAGACTGAACCCGAGGCCTTTGCACTGAGCTACCCACCAGCCCCTGTATTAACTTTCTGGTTCACCGTTTCTGGAAGTTTCAGTCCATGTGCAGCTGGCTCCCAGGCAGAACTGGCGCAGTGGAAGGGCCAGAAGGAGAAAAGCAATCGCTGACCTCCAGAACCCCAGTGCTTCAACTTTAAAATGACAAAAGCCATCCTTGGCTGCTGAGCCCATGTGGCTGGTACAAAGTATGTTACGTGCTTTGTATCTTCAAAGCACAACTTAAACATGACATATTTTCATGAGAAAGGCATGGAAGAAAGTGTTTTTACTCCACAATCTGCCTGCAGTATGGTGAGAATGAGGAACCAGTTCTAGGGCAAGAATCCCAAGCCTCCAGCCCACGCTACAGGTCTGCAATGCTGATTTTCTTCCTAGATGGAAATAGTTCTTCTGATGCCCATGTCACATTTAGGGCTTTATGCACACGGATTTTGTTTTAAACACATATACTCTGTTCTTACAAAAGTTTCCAGTAAGAGAATACAGATAAACATTCACCCCAAAAATAATGTTTTCCAGTTCTTACTCCTCAATTACTCCCGAACTGTATTATGTTTTTAATAAGTAAATGAGAACTGGCAGCTGGGGATGTTCAGAAGTAGCAAGTGGCCTTCCTGACTGGAGGGGTCCCTCTGCCTCACATGTGGGGACACAGTTTCCACGTGAATAACATGCCCCCTCTCGGCGCCAGAGACCAGGAGCTGCGGGAGTCCACAGCCTGGGGACAACAAAGTCTCTAGGAAGCTGGTCTCAAGCAGGGAGACCGCGAGATCAGGCACTCTAGAGAGCGGGGTCACAAAGGGGAGTCTCACAGGGTGAGGGGTCAGAAGGACACCTGTCACATGTCACGTGTCCCTTCCCAGGGCCATGGCCTGTGCCCAAGGAGCCAGCTGTGCACAAGGAGTCCTGTGCTGCCTCCCTGGCAGGACAGAGGTCCTCAAAGGGACACGTGGTCAGAGTTCTGAGGACAGTGCAGGGTACGGAACTCCTTGAACTGTAAGAGAAAGACTTCCCCTTCAGTTTGTTGACATGCCCAGGGCCAGGACAGGAGGCTAAACTTTCAGAATAAATGCTTCAAGCACCTTTCACAGGCTACCACCTCACTTCCACGCGTGCTTAGCTTAGAAGGGCAGAAACACAATCTGATTTAAAAATGAGCCCAAGGACTTGAATAGATACTTCTCCAAAACAATACAGGAATAGTCAACCAGTCGATGGCAAAGCTGCTCAATGTCACTAATGTTTAGGGAAATGAAAATCAAAATGACAAGATACCACTGGTGATCCAGTAAGGTGGCTGCTATTAAAAAAGAAGCAGAATAACAAGTGTTGGCAAAAATATAGGTAAATTGGAGTCCTCGTGCACTATTGATGGGAATATAAAATTGTGCATCTATGGTAGAAAATAGTATATACGTTCCTAAAGAAAAAGTCCATGCAGAAGCATCACATGATCCACTAGTTCCAGTTTTGGATAAACACCCAGAAGAACAAACAGCAGAGTTTGCTAGAGATACCTGTACACCGTGTTCACAGCCTCAGGCTCACGACGGCTCTGAGTCAGAACCAACCCAGCCGCCCGTCAACAGATGAAGGAAATTCTGATCCGTGCACGTGCACAAGTGCAATAGGCCAGATACAAAAAGACAAAGTGATGGTTCTTCCTCTACAAGATCCCTACAGATAATCAGCTTAGAGACAGAACACAGTGGTGGTTCCCAGAGGATGAAGTGGGAGAAGAAAAAGTCATTTAAGGGCTACACATGTTCGGTCTGGGAGAATGGAGAGTTCTGTAGGCAGATTGCACACAAATGTTCTTAACACTGTTCATCCATGCATTTTTAAGTGATCAAGATAGTAATTGTGTATATTTAGCACAATTAAAAATTTATAAATAATTTTGAAACTCACACAAAGTCTAAACAGGAAAATCTAACTAAAACTTAATGCAAGATAATTTACAAGAATAGGAAATTCACAATGAGGACATCAAAGTAGGCATAACAGCCCAGCTAAAAACAATCAGGAAAGAGAACTTCCAGGAAGTGGCAAGAATGAATGACAAGTGTGTTAAAAGTGAGGTGTGTATTCTGAGGAGAGTTAATTATAGTATAGCTTTCACTGTAATATTTTATTTATATTTCTTTCTTTTTTTTTTTTGAGACAGGGTCATGCTTTGTAGTTCAGGCTGGCCCTGAGCTCAGCCTCAAATTCACATCACAGCAATCCTCCTGCCTCTGCCTCCCAAGTGCTGGGTTACAGGTGTGAGCCGCCATGCTTGGCATTGTGATATGTGGTGCTGATTGCTGGTGGGCATGAGTCACCATGCTTACCATTGCTGTGTGTGGTAGAATCAAACCTGGGCCCTTGCACTTGTAAGGCAGGTGCCAGAACCACTGAGCTAAACCCCCACCCCCACTGTAGTATTTTCTTTTCTTTTTTTTTTGAGACAGGGTCTCACTTTGTAGTTCAGGCTGGCCCTGAGCTCAGCCTCAAACTTATATCACACCAGTCCTCCTGCCTCTGCCTCCCGAGTGCTGGGATTACAGGCGTGAGCCGCCATGCTCAGCACTGTGGTTTGTGGTACTGATTGCTGCTGAGCGTGAGTCTCCACGCCCAGTATTGTACGTGGTTACCAGGGATCAAACCCGGGCCCTTGCACTTGCACACAGGCACCGGAACCACTGAGCTAAATCCCCAGCCCAGCCACTGTAGTATTTTCTAATTGAGACATTCAAGATATCTTTATTGTATCTCATAATCTATTTTTAACACAGAGATTTTTAAACGGCTAGGGTAGAAATCACCTTTTTAAAGGACAAATGAACTAAAAAAGAAATTTAAGGATATTTGGTCAGAGTATTAAGTGATTATTTATAATAATAACATTACTTAAGGCAAAAGAGCTGATGGAAATTCCAGCCTCTTCATGAAGAGATGGTGTCAGAGTCTCTGAAGAGAAACCAAGAGTCTGTCCCTGTGCAGAAGACCCTTTTGTTCTATGAGCGCAGCAGCTGTCTAGGATCCTAGAGCCTCCTCTGCTGGGACCACCCCTTTCCCGCTTGGTCCATGTCCACAGCAGCTTGTCACACACAGTGAACCTGCGTCCCGGACTCAAGCCATTCAAAGACTTCTTCCTGTGGGGAGGGAGGCTCTAGGATCCTAGCCGTGTACTTACAAGAGATTGCTTTTAATCTAAACTTTTCTAAGATTCAGTCTCATGGGCATACAGTTTGGAGAGGAGCCCATTTCCGCGTCGGCCTAATTCTTATCTTGGATGGGCCCGCGTAGACTGGGAGCCATTGTGGACACCATCTGGAATTGCGGTGACCAGGTTGCAGTGGTGGAAAGGCTAACAGAGGCCCTGAGGAGAGCGGACTCCGGGCCTTGCAGTGGTCCCCAGAGCCTGGTTGGTTCTGCTCTAACGTGCCATAGGTCCTGGTTTTGTGGAGCCTTCCGCCTGTAGAATGGATATCTCTTCTGTCTTCATACCCACTGGACTCTCTGTGCTTTGAAACCAAAATTCTTAATATAAGAAGTGGAAGAAAACCAGAACTGATCAATTAGCAGTCAGGCTTTTTTATCAACACTCTCAAAAGCTTCAGGGAATGTATCTAAACTGTGTACAAAATGATTTGCTATTCAGGCAATAAATATTTATTTTCCACAAAAGGGTTTCATATTCTTACAGAGCTTTCTTAGAATTGGTAGGCAAGGCATTAAATTAATTCAATTTCTCTTACTGTACACAAAGCAAAATGTATTGTCAGTACATGGTAAGCTGCTGTTTTTAAGGTAATTGTCTTTGACTCTTTGGCATTCTGAATCTCTAGTGAAAGCTGCCAGTGTCTCTCAGCCCAAGTTAATAGACTTTCCCATGCCCTGAATTTCAAAGCCAGACACTTTTAACTGCACTGAGAACATGCACACCTGATCACTGGCCTGAAAGCCACTGGAAGGAAGAAAATGGCTAAAAATAAATTCTGTAAATTCTACCTGGCCTCTTCCCGGAGTCATGTTTACGGATGGTATTGAGGTGGATATAAGCCGCTGTGCTCCACACACACGGACTCCACCTCTGTGGTCTACAGCCCCTGTGCCAGCTACCAGGGCCCACAGTAGATGTGACAGTGTCTCAGGCCTCTAGGAACAAGAGGCCAAGAACCATGGCACCACGTCCAAAGGAGCTCCTTAGCCTTTGGTCTACAGATAAGAGAGCAGGGCAACCTGTCAGGCAGGTGCACAGAAATCCCGGGGGGTGAGCCCTGGCGGTGCAGCACGGCATCTGCCACACAGGCAGGAGTAGAGTGGACCTTTAGGACAAGCAGGATGGACAGAAGGTGAACAGAGGCGCAGGGCTGAGGGGTCCGAGGCCTGGGAGATCAGTGCCTGGTAAGCCAGCTCCAACACCTGGTGCTGCCTTTCTTCCCCCTTTCTGTCCACTCTTTCTTTCTTCATTTGTTTAGTTGTTGTTGTTATCATTGTTGTTTAATAACAATTTATTGAGACATAATTTGGATTCTATAAAATTCACCCATGTAATGTACACATTGATCTATAATGCTGTGTGATCATCACCACTAATTTTTCTTTTTCTTTTTTTTGAGACAGGGTCTTGCTTTGTAGTTCAGGCTGGCCCTGAGCTCAGCCTCAAACTCACATCACAGCAATCCTCCTGCCTCCTGAGTGCTGGGATGACAGGCATGAGCCACCACGCCTGGCACTGTGGTATGTGGTACTGGTTGCTGCTGGGCATGAGTCTCCACACCCAGTATTGTATGTGGTTACCAGGGATCGATCCCGGGCCCTTGCACATGCATACAGGCACCGGAACCACTGAGTTAAATCCCCAGCCCCATCACCACTAATTTTTAAGTCCACCATCCCAAAGGGAAAATCTGCTCTGCCACAATCTACTTCCTACCTCTATAGATTTTCCAATTTGGATGCTTCCGGAGTAGAATCCTTCAGCATGTGGTCTTGTTTTTCACTTAACATGTGATCAAGATTAATTCACTTAGTGGCATGTGTCAGTCGTTCACCTCTTTTTATTGTCAAATTATACTCCATGTGAGGAAAGACCACATTTTGCTTTTGCATTCTGTAACTAATGGACATCTGGGTTGTTTCTCCTCTTTGGTTATCACCCATGATGTGGTTATGAACATTAGTATACAACTTTGTGTGTGAATGTGTGTTTTTCTTTCTCTCAGTTATATGCATAAAATTAAATACTACATGATACAATAACCCTCAACACTCTTAGGATCTACAAGATAGTTTTCTAGTGTGCATCACTTTACATTTCCACCAGCAATGGATAAGGGTTCCAGTTTTTTCATGTATTTCCCAACATTTAACATTTTGTTCTATAATTATCATAGCTTTCCTAGTGGGTGTGAAGTGATATTTCTTTGTAGTTTTGGTATTTGGTTTCTTGATGACTAATAACATCTAGCTTCTTTTCATGCATGCTTTCTTTCTTTATTCTTAAAAAGTCTTTTCTTAAAGTCCAACAAATCCTTTGCTCCCCAAAAAGTAACATAAAGGAGATGAGGAACATCACTTTATATCAGACAGATCAATACTATCCCACCAAGAAACCATATGACAACTGGTCACAGGTATCAAACTATAAAGAACTACTACACAGTGTGAGAGAATCTCTGGTATTAAGGAGGACATTTGTAATCTGAAACTTGCGTGATTAAATATATGTGTATGTGTGGAATATTTTAAGGCTCTTTAATGTATTTTTTTAGAAACATAGCCATCCAGTGAAGAACGTGAATATTATTCCTGTTCTGTCATCTGAGGAGTGTATGACTCTGAGGAAGTTGCCTAATATCCAAAGTCTCAACTTTCTTACCTGTAATATAAAGAAATAGCTAACTCACAAGCTTGTTGTCAGAACTGAATGTGTTAAATGAATCTGTCATTTGGTAGTCACTTCATGAATTCTGATCTTTCCACTTTCTCCTTGGGTTTGAAAGGAAGCAGTTTCACTGTAGGACTTCATCATGAATTGTGTACCTATTAAATGTTTTGGAACAACAGCAAGGAAAGGAACTCTTGACCCTCTTTGTACAGTTTGGTGAGGACTGATTCCTGAGGGCCTGATCCCATCAGCAGCACTTCGAGCCTCCTTCTAGCCTGGTTCTCAGTAGCTGGACAATGTCAAATAAGGCTCTGGCTGCACTTTCTCTGACCTTGAGGACCCCACATCTTCACATGGACAACACGAGGATTGCCAGGATGGCACCAGTGGGGGCAGAGGACAGGTTGTGTGCCAGGGTGTGGGTGTGGCAGTGTCCCTAGAACCCAAGTTTTCTGGAAAAGGGATGGGGGAGGTCA